>CABFWO010003479.1:0-19686 GCA_902155825.1 Timema genevievae
CACATGGAAGTACTTAACTACTTTGCAATCACTCTTAGCCTAATCCTAAATGCCACTTTTAGAAATGTAAGTCTTTCGTGACCTTGTTTGTGTCATAACTTACATGAATCATATCAGTAACTGCCGGCGATTAGCTGCCTTTAAATACAAATAACATTATTTAAAAACTGTTTCGGTGGCCGCGTAGTCCAAGGCGTCACTCCCGCAATAGACTAGGCTTCAGACGATGGGGAGATTGGGTTAAAATATAATCTGGGTATCCTGGGAGTATTTTGTTTTTTAACTAAATTATTTTCCCATACAAATCTGAATACACTTACTCTAAGTTCAACCTTCTTCATCCCGAGCATATTAGAGTAATTAAAACATATGCGTATAACCCTTAACGGGTAGTTTGATTCGGTGAGAATAAGACCCAACCTTTCATTATCCTTACAGCTTAGATTACGAGTGCATCACATGCCAATCAACTTTGTGATAGATTCGGCTAGAAATCGTTAATTGACAAGGACAATATTGCACGTGGATCATTCTTGATCAAACATTAATGAAGACTATAGGCCAGTTTCATAGTCAGATTTAGTACGCCTAAAGTGCGGCGCTATACTAAATACAAGACGTCACCTACCTGAAATTGAATGGAATGGGCCAGTTTCATATGCGAAACTGGCCCATTCCATTATGGTCTAGGTAGGTGTCGTCCTGTATTTAGTATCGACTCGCACTCTAGGCGTACTAAATCTGACTATGAAACTGGCCCAAAGAGTCACTAGAAGTGCCTGATACTGAACATTGTTGAAATATTAAAATGATATTTGGATAAAAACTGTGTTGAAAAGGCCTTTTTTTTTTGACGATTTTAGAATGGACTCACAGCTAAGCACTGTGCACATATTTTTTATTGTCTTAATAGTGATATACTGTAGTTATTAACAAGAAACTTTGTCGCTTTGTCTCCCATCAGCACCAAGGAAAATGTTGAATAATCGTTCAAATACGAATGCACTGCACACATTTCTGGCATTTCTTGGTCTTTTCTTTTACCTTTTACTCCCAAACTTCGCGCGAGTCGGGAGCTGAGTTGGGCCCTGCTTTGATGAACGCTCTTAATAACCGTTCAAGTTAAAACAAATATAATTTAGAAATCAATTAAAAGTGTAAAATTACCTCTAACTGACATTTACATTACCACTTAATCGTTGACGAAATGATGATTAGTTCTCCAATGTAAGTAGTTATTTACATTGTAAGTATCTGTAATTAAACTCATCGATCATTCGAAACAGAATTTCCACATAACCCTCTTGAGACCGAACCCATTACACGTGGCCGTCTCTGTACGATTCCGTGTTTTCGATGGGGTCTATTTCCTAAAGTACCCTGGATCAGTAATAAATAACAAAATAATATATGGGAATTTTCCTTTGATAACGAGTTAGAACTTTATATTGTTTATTCTGATCTCGAAACAAAGTCGATATTAACAAACCGCACTTGACATTTGGTCCTGTAAAGTTTTAGTAGATAATCAGGTTTTTAAGTTCTATTCGGATAGACGTTATCTTACCAAAAAAAAAACTATACCTTTCGATAGTGATTCCCAAAGTTATATTTCAGGGGGAGTCAACATTTTTTTTGTTCCTCTACAATTGGTTCTCAACCGGTTTCGGTGGCCACGTGATCTAACGTGCTACTCTGGCAGTAGATTAGACTGCCGATGACGGCGAGATCGAGGTTTGAAATTTGGTCGGGTGTAGGTACTAAGGGTGGTTTTCCAAAACAGTTTTCCACACTCCCTACACGCAAATGCGGATACACTTTATTTAAATATAACATTACTAATCCCTAAAACCATTAACTCAATTAGTACATAAGCGTATAACCCGAACGGAAAGTAAGATGCGTTGCCCCCAAAAAAATGACCTTCAGTAAATTACCCTAAATTTTAGGGTTGGATATCTAATTCCAAAAAACCCCTCGGGGAAACCCTATGAAAATCTTGGATACCAAGTTTTAGCTCGATCGGTAAAATGGTTTCGGCTCTAGTTAGAAATACAGACAGACGGCCTCGCGAAAATAACTTTTTTTTTATCTAATTCAGAGGGTCATGAAACGTCGAAATTTATAAAAATCACGAAGATTTTTTTTAACATCTTTTTTCTTAGCTCCACGTCTTACTACCCTTTTAGGTTATACACTAATGGTTTTATGTATTAATAAAGTTATATTTAAAGGAAGTGTACCTACATTTGCATGGAGAGAGAGTGGTAAACCATTTAGGAAAAAGTCAGGACATCCGACCGAGATTCGAATCTCGATCTCCCCGTTATCGGCAGTCTAGCCTACTGCGAGAGTAGCGCGTTAGATCACGCGGCCACTGAAGCGGGTACTAGTACTTATTTCTCCAAGGGGTCGGGAGAAAGTAAAAGATGTAATCTTGATTCGATTCATTAGGACTGTCAAATTTAATTAACTCGCGTCAAATATTCGTATTATCTCGTTTAGATACTTCTTCTCAATTGGACCAGCGTCATTTCGGTGGTCTTCCAATCATGATAAATGTGACTAGATCGATAACAGTTAATGATATATCTCTTGGCATACATTCACAAGACCATCCAGTAAAGAGACACCTTGTAAAATCAATACTATCCATCTTAATAGAGGATAAAGCAGCTTATCGATACTTCACCTTGTTGAGTGTTTAATCATCAGCTGCCATAATCAATAATACAGGGTGGGTCGGAAACAATTAGACGGTGTGTGCCGAGGAAAGTGATGGACAACGTGCTGAGGTTTGCCTGACGTCAGGTGGAGCTCACAGGAGTGACAAAAAGTGTAATATGTAGTTTGCTTTTACTCAACTAGTGAATATTTACTTTTCAATTAAAACGTTAATTTTTCAAGTTACTAATCATCTAATTCAGCGGTTCCCAAATGGTGCTCCGCGAAGTATCTTCAAGTGCTCCGCGGAGAGATCGTAAAAAAAAAAACAATAAAAATTAAATATGACAAGATCTCAAAACTGTGAATTTGTGTGGCCATGGAGATATTTCATCTCGAAATCCAAGGAGAAATTACAGCAGTTATTTCAATTTGAAATTCAAGGATAAATTACAGGAACTATTTTAACTTGAAATCCAAGGAGAAATTATAGGAGTTACTTCAATCTGAAATCCAAAGAGAAATTATAGGAGCTATTTTAACTTGAAATCCAAGGAGAAAGTGTAGGAACCAACTCAACTTTAAATCCAAGGGAAAAGTATAGGAACTATTTCAACTTGAAGTCTAAAGAGAAATTATAGGTGCTGTTTCAACTTTAAATCCAAGGAGAAATTATAGGAGCTATTTCAACTTTAAATCCAAGGAGAAACCATAGGAGCTATTTCAACTTGAAATCCAAGGAGAAATTATAGGAGCTATTTCAACTTTAAATCCAAGGAGAAACCATAGGAGCTATTTCAACTTGAAATCCAAACAGAAATGATGAGAAATATTTAACTTGAAATACAAAGAGAAATTTTAAGACTGTAGTAACGATAACGGAGGGAGAGAGGTCTACTGTTACATAACTACTAGTTGACGTTGTTTCCCACCCTCTCTCCCACAAATGCTGGCATATTTCCTCTAAATTATACCTTCCTCATTGCTACCTTGTAGCTTGGAATGGTAGTGAAACATGGGAAAGTGTTTGGGGATGGGGAGGGGTATTTCGGGAGGTCTATTGACTAATTCAGTCGTTCGTCAGCCTACCGAGCTAAGGACTTGGTGTTCGATTCTTGGCAAGGTTGAAAAAAATATATCGCTTTTGAATTCGGAGCTTTTCCCAATCACAGTGATGAATTGACGTCCGATGGACTGAATTTTGAGTATTTCTATTTTAAAATTAGTTTTTTTTAAAGTGGTGTGCTGATGTAGTCAATTGGTTCATAAAAGTGCACGTTAAATGATTCTAAAAAAAAAGTCTTTAAAAAAAAGAACGTCCTTCAAATAGTTTTGAGACTTGGAAAGCCCATTGTAATAATTGTTTCAGAAGTTTTAACAAGTAGTGGGTGGAGGTAGGGCAGTACTTGCACAACAAACAATTTACACCACCTCAAGACAACAACCGTACAAGCCCTGCTTTGAGGACTCTTTGAAAGTTCCTGAACGCTTAAGAGTATTAAGCCTCGTCTACAGCCCAATTTTCACAAGAACAGCTATACAATAACTATATCTACCTTCCCATGTTCATACATCAAGTCATATGATCTGCAGCTGTCATTTTTATTATACATTATCAATACAGTAAAATGTTAGCAATGTTGAGCAACAAAAAATCTGTTAGTATTTTCTAAAAAAAAACCTTACAATTAAAATTGAACCGTACATATTCCATATCTCCTTATCCTAAGTTGGGGCTGGGTGGGGAAGAGGTTTAACTTTATGTGCTATCCATGGATTTGATCATAGACGACCCTTGGACTTAAAACGTATCATCCAATGAGAATGCAAGGAAAGATTCTATCCAATTAAAACGCAAGTAGACACAGCACACGGAAAATATATTTTGTTCATGTTTGAATTTACTTGTGGTAGCCCATACGTGTTTGTTATTAACGAACTTTCTTTGTTTTAGCGTAAATTATTACGATTGTACATATTATTGAAAATAAAATAGAACTATTACATTTTTTATTCTGTTGTTGAGAAGTAGATCTACCATATTACTCATAACAGTAAAAAATCAGAACCAAATAAAAATCGCTTACGGTGGAATAGAAGGGGACATGAGAAAAGAACAATGTTTTTGAAATTTTTATGGTAAAACATTTTTTTGACCAAAATAAATAAAATATTTCTCCAGTAGAAACAATGAGTTTAATTTTCTTTCCATGTTGATATCAATAGTTCCTGAATATTTGTCATAACCATATTGGCATTATCTAACAAACTTTTTAAATTAAGAGAAAAAGTTGTCATAAAATTCCAGGACACCATTGACAGATATTCAAGAAATTTTGAGGTCACCATGTGAAGAAAATTGAAATTATATGTTAGTACTGGAGCAATATTTTATTTACTTGGGCCAAAAAAAGTTTTACTATAAAGACTGCAAAAACATCTTAAATGAAGTTAGTTTCAAATTTCAAAAGATAGCCTCATTTATGATGTTTTCCGAGTGAACCTTGTAGGCAAGTATTTTTTAGATGTCTAGTAGTACAAATAAGGCTGGGCCATTTTCTGTTAGTAAAAGTCAATCTATTTATCTAAGTCTTCATACACTGCGTTTCATTATAAACCGTTGTATTTTTCTTATGAATTGTGCTTTATGCGCTATGCACTATTCACTATTAGCTATACGTTATGCATGAATATAACCCCAGTCTTTAAGAACTATGTGCTGTACATTATGCACTATTCACTATTATCTATAAACAGCCCCGTGGTTTAGTGGTCAGTGCACTTGGCCAAGAGCTTAGGGGTCCCGGGTTCGATTCCCAGCTTGTACTTTGGGTATTTTCCCGAAATAGGGAGTATCCCAACGGTCACCAAGGATTGGTTAGTTAGGCTTTAGTTAGGTTTAAGTGTTTCCCCTGGTTCCACACCCTCATACATTTTCATCTTCACCTCATCTCATCGGGACATGAAAAGAGCCTCGCCAAGAGCCTAGGGGTCCCGGGTTCAATTTCCAGCTGGTACCTTGGGTATTTTCCCGAAATAGGAAGTATCCCAACGGTCACCAAGGATTAGTTAGTTAGGCTTTAGTTAAGTTTAAGTGTTTCCACTGGTTTCACACCCTCACACACACTACCACCATAATCTCATCACATTGGGACATGGAAAGAGCCTCCACGGAAAGGATGTACGATTAGTACATTCGGTCGTCCCGCTGAGCAACGGCACATCAATAGTACTGGCTAATCTTTCCACTACTGAGTTAATAATGATGTAGGCCTAAACGCGCAACATTAAACATTAACTATTAGCTATACATTATGAATGAATATAACCCTGGCCTAATTTGTTAATGTGTAATCTATCTCTTCTTACGGACCATGAAAGTGTGTGGATGAGGCTTTAGCCGCAATGTTCTATTTTAGGTTAATGAAAGGACATACTTAGTTTCTGTTCTGAGCTTGTCAAGTTAACCTATTACATCCTCTGTCGAGAAGACACGCACAGACACCGTAACTCTGTTCTTCCTCATCTCTTCAGACATCTTTTTGCCACAATTCCTTTTTTTTTTTATTTATGTGAGAGGCGTGGTAGTATCCAGTGTTACCACTCGTAACTGTTGAAAATAAGAGGAAATATTTAAACTAACAAGAGAATGTCAATTTGTAAGATGGGGTTCTTCTCTTACACTCACTTTTGTCAACTTCAAAACGGAACTCACGGACGTAACTGGATACGAAACCTTTTGGGAGACCTGGATGGCGCATGCGCCCCACTGAGGCACCAAGTCAAGTTTGGAGTGAATTGCTCAGGTGTGTTTTCAGGTTAAGAAAACCACCACGTCACTAGGATAATACCTTATACAGGTGGGGGGGGGGGGGGGGAACCATTTACGCTTTCCGTTGTTTTTTAGACACTGTGGGCCCGCGAAAATAAAAAAAAAACCCACGACATTTTTTTTTTTTNGTCCCAGATTTAAATACCTAGACGAGACATATTAAAAATTATATTCTATATAAAGGTGGAGTGGAAGCAATTAGACGATCTATCCTGAGGAAAGTGATGGACAACGTGCTGAGGTTTGACTGAAATGTAGTTTGTTTTTATTTAGCTAGTGAATATTTAATTTTCAATTATAGAGTTAATTTTTCAAATTACTAATCGTATAATTGTTTCGGCCCCACCCTGTATAAGTCAGCGAGTTTTAAAATTGGAAACTCACCTGCCGTGTCAGGGTTAGGCATCTTGCGAGGCTCCCCTAGCCCATCGTGGTTGTGTCCTTCGAGCGTAGCCACGCACATTACATGCGCAGCGGACAATTTAGGAACCGCCATCGATCTCTGCCCTCACCGGGAAATCCCCCCATTCCCTACGCCTTGGCCAGCTTCCCTCGGCTAGAGGAGTTGGCTCCTACTTTTGAGCGCTGGACTCAGGTAGGAGGGTAGGAGTCTGGACTCAAGAATGACTCTAAAAAGGGCTTTCAACCTGAGTGCTAATTGACCACCACCGAGCAATATAAAGTAGTTTCTTCCACGGCTGGACGTATTTTTTATGATGTAATGCAGGATCTTGGTAGAAAATAGTTTATTTTTTGCGCTCATATTAGTAACATTTTAACAATAATTACATATTAAAAGTATTTGAATCATAAGTGCAAATTTTTTTGTTTTGTAACTTCTAAACCAACCTTCCTACCGTGACTTTACTACAGTTCAATTTTTATTGGAATGGCCTTTTAGAGAATACAAACATATTATTTTGTGGTCAAAATTGACTAAACTTTAATATAATTATTATTAGTATTATTTTATAGATAATAATAATAATATCTATCTAAAGTGACATCTGTAGATCAAATGATTTGACGTATAAATATCTGAAAAAGACATTTAATAACTTTTCTAGCTACCCCCTCCTAGGAAAATTGTACTATAACTTGTTGGTAACTCCAAACAAGTGAAAAATACATTTCTCTCCCAACAGGATTCGCATTAATTACCTCGGATGGTATCTTTGATGTCATTAACCTTGAAATAAATTGACCTTGAAAGAGTTTGCCAAAAGGTCGGCCTCTCCTAATATCACGAAAAAAGAAAAAAATCTCCCAGGAGTGTGTGAATTTGGGGACAAACTTCAGTCACGAGACAATGACGAATAATAATGACTGTAGTATGTTTCTTCAACCCACTCGTCAGACGATATTCCCTAGGTACACCCACGGCAATTTGGAGGAAGAAAGAACACGAACAATAAGAGGGGTTGTCCAAGGTCAAGGTCAGACAGAAGTTTAATCCGTCAGGTGGGTGGTTGGGAGGCAGGGCCGATGGAAGTTGAGGCAATGAGGTTACTTCAAGAGTCCCTGCTCTCAAAATTAATTCTTGTGTGAACAATATAGATGAAATGTCAAGCTAATCAAGTTTGGAAGTGACGGTCAGGTCAAGGTTCGAATCTAGAACAGATGTAATTTTTTTATACATCCTAAGTGGTTGTTTTGTTCTTTAAACTCAGAATATAATAAACATAGCCTCTTACATTACATAACGTGAAGAAATTTATGAGGTAACCTGGCGTTCTAGGGGTAAGGTGTCGGACTTCCTTGCTGGGGGTCCGGGGTTCAATCCTCGGTCCCAGCACAGATTTATCTGATTACCAAACCCTTCCTTTATCTCTGACAAGACGTGTATTAATCACAACTTGTGAATGTGTGGAATGCCAGGCCTCCACCGTGGTTCGAATCCCACGTTAAACAGTAGGTCCTCCATTTCATCTCACAATCACCCTACCATTACACATTAGAGTAAGTGCGTACAACCCGAACGGGTAGTAAGACGCGGTGATAGTAATAATAATAAGAAGAAGAAAAAGAAATTTAGGGTGTTCGGAAGCAAAGTACTTAAGAAACATTTGGTACAAAAAGGGATGAAGGAAGATAGAGAGGAGAGTGAAGGAGGTCACATAATGATGAGTTACATACCCTGTACTGATCACCAGACATTGTTAGGGTAGTAAAATCTAGCAGGTTACGGTGGGTAGGAAATGCAGCGTGAATGGGGGAAGATCTTAAACTGTGTTCAGGTTATTAACTGGCAAACCCAATGGGGGAATAACTTTATAACTGACCTGAAAGAGATATGGAGTAATTAGGGGGAATGAATAGAACTAGCTCAAGATAGGGATAGGGTGTAATGAGGTGGACTGGATATAACTAGCTCAATATAGGGATATAATGTAATGATGTGGACTGGGTAGAACTAGCTCAAGATAGAGATAGGGTGTAATGAGGTGGACTGGATAGAACTAGCCCAAGAGAGGGTAGGTAAACTGTTTTTCACTCATCCCCCACGTAAATGCGGACATATTTGCCTCTAAATTATATAATCCTTATCCATAGCTCAATAGTGTAAAAAATATGGGAATATCCCAAACGTGTAATAAGACGTGTTTCTATAGTGTTTACTATCAACGACTTCTATCTCAACTAGAGGTGTGGGATTAGTAGGTTTGATTTGATAAAAACACAACAAAATTCACAAAAATACAAGATGGAAAACCTTGACCCTTAATACTCCAATAATCAAAAGACTGTTTGTGGAAAATATGTCAATGATTTTTTTTTAAATCTTAAAATTGAAAATAGATCTTCAAAGATGTTAGGATTTTAGTATAGAAATCTTTAGAAAATACAAACTCTTTTTTGGCGATCAACTTTGACTTACTTGTATTTATACTTTGTACTTATTATTAGTGTAATTTATAGATATTACTATTATTATTATTATTACTATTAGGTGTTCTGTCTTACGACAGGTCCATTCCTTTTGTCGGTGAAACCACCAATGCGTCCTGTTCTCTGCCTCCTCCTTCAGCTCCTAGAATGTTCTTCTTTGCTTCAAGTCATCCAATATTTAATCAAACCTACTATAAAATATCACAACTGCAGATCACATGACCTGACGTATGAATACATGAAGGTAGATTTAGTAACTGCTTTAGCCGCCCGATAGGGTATTAACTACCATGGGAATTGGACTGTATGAATGAAATAAGCTTTACTTTAAACATTTTAATATTCTGCGACCTGAAATGTTTACAGAACATTCTTTTTTCTTCTTCTTTTTTTATTATCAGCTACTCGTGGTTGCCAAAAGGATTGTTCTCCGTTATATTTGTACTCAGAATTGTATTCGCCTCCCACTACCTGACATACACTCAAATAAAGTGACTTCTTTTCTATTTCATTGTCATCTTAAGTGCGTCGTGTCTGAGGAAACCTTGTTTGTGAATTTATTGAGCTTATTTCCTCCTTCTTTTGAGAACTCCTTCACTTTGATTCGCGCAATGAATTATGGATAAAAACGCTGCTACGCACTATGGTTAGGAATAAGGACAAGGAAGTCCTGAGCGTTTCTATGTATCGGAACCGGTATTAGCACATAACCGGTAGGGTAATTCCCTCAGCGTGGGAAGATTTTATGACAATACTGTCAAAAGATAAAACATTAAATTTCATCTTTATATGACTTTAAACGATCAAGTTGAATGAAACTTTCTGTATGACTGGAAAAAAAAAATGGTACGGTTCATCGTACAATCTTTCTCACTCCTTTACCTAAAAATGAAGATATTTACTTAAAACTAGAAAGATAATGCGAAATGAAATAATATATACTGTTACAGAAACATACTGAGAAAAGAGGAACAGATATGTCGACCAAAGAGTACAGTAACCAAATCCCTATATTCCAGACTTCACAATTTTAAAAAAAATATATTTACCAATATTTCAGAAAATATTGGTTTTATAAAAATATATTTCAAGTAAAAGTTTTTTATTTTTAATAGTACTACAACTTTGCCATGATAAGTTATGTTATATCTCAAAAGGTTGCGAGGATATGATCATAATTGGAAATACCCGTCGATGTAAATTACCCTATTAAGTCATTCTCCCCTAAAAATTAGATGCGCCATTTTGTTTGTATTATTAAACAGTTTCTAGATATGAATTTTGATCAGAATCGTTAGAAGAAATTTTGAGAAAATTGAGGTTTTTTTTTCTTTTGGCCCTTCAGCTATCTACCCTTAATTTTAGGTTTGGATGGCCAATTCCAAAATCTACCCTGGGTAACCCTAGTATATATACTAAGTTTTATCACTATCAGTAATCGGCCATAGACCGAAGTATGGATAGATGGCGTCGCAAAAAACACTTTTTAGGATTCAGGCGGCTCATTAAACGTAGAAATCCATCAAAAATATCGAATTAGAATTGTCTGATGATCACAATAATTTTTCTCTCCGGGGAGTCACGAGGAAGTAAAAAAACACACGATTTAACTCAAAATGAATTGATTTCAAGAGGCAAAAAGGTGGATGTTAAACTACAAGCGTTAAAAGTTTATTTAGGAATAATTTAATACGTTCTCAGTAATAATATCACAAGAATGTTTGGAGTGAATGTTTTGAGATGAGGAGGGTTATTTAGAGGAAATGACTCATAGTTAGTGTAGAGAAAGCAAGATAAAACCACAATATTTATATTATTGTTATTTATTATTATTATTATTATTATTATTATTATTATTATTATTATTATTATTATTATTAGCATCGCGTCTTACTACCCGTTCGGGTTATACGCACTTACGCTAATGTGCAATGGTAGGGTGATTGTGAGATGAAATGGGGGACCTACAGTTTAACGTGGGATCCGAACCACGGTGGAGGCCCGGCGTTCCACACATTCACAAGTTGTGATTAATACACATCTTGTCAGAGGTGAAGGAAGGGTTTGGCAATCAGATAAATCTGTGCCGAGACCTAGGATTGAACCCCGGACCCTCAGCACAGAAGTCTAGCAGCTTACCCCTAAACCACCAGGTCACCCGACCACAATATTAAAGTTTAGTTTTGACCACACGCACGACCATAAAGGTGATGTCTTTAGTTAAGTAACGGAAGGTTTTTACCTAAGTGAGAATAATATGTAATTAAACATGTTTAAATTATCTCTTCTTATTTCAGTCACAATTAAATACCTGCTCTCGTTTTGGCAAGGCATGACAAAAAAATATCCGATTATGATTCGACCCGCCACTAGATTCGTAAATTCTGTTGTAGCCCTACAGGCCCTCACAAAGGGCCGACACCTGTTTCATTTGGCCCGGGCCTCACAATCTCAATGACCTCAGTATTGAAGATCTACGTTCATCAACAGAACAATTTCCCAAGTATGTACGCAAAATTAAATATCACTGGATCTGTTTGGTGAGATGATTTTTCAAAAGCGAATACATTCCGTCAACTTTAAACCGAATGGTAGGACAAACGCATTACTTCAAGAAATACTAAAACTTGGACATTCTGATGTTTCTCATAGTGTCACTGTTGCGTTGGGGATTTTTCTGAGTTTAACCGCATCAGTAGCTTCGGGTGAACGGTCATTCAATCTGCCGAAACAGGTCAAGAATTACTACCGTTCAACTATAGGACAAGATCGCTTGAATGGCCTTGTTATGCTGAACATAAACTATGACATTGCCAGAAAACTAGATTTTTCCAGTTTAACTGGTGAATTTGCACAAAAAAAAAAGGCTAGAAAATAACATGTTAAATAAAAATTGGAACGTTTATTACAAAGGGTGTTACAATGTTGTTTTTGGTGTTAAATATTTTATTGTATTAAATGTAAACATTTAAAATATACTACTAGTGTTTTACCAATGTTTTCGCACGTCTTCATTTTTCAATTTACTGGAGGAGGAGGGCGGGGCCTCAAAATTGGAGGTGTCCCGTGCCTCTCTTGATCTCTGTGAGGCCCTGGCTCTTTGGGCTCTTTTATGTTGGAAACTTCTGTTTTAGACTATGCGGCCACCGATACGAGTTTTTTTAGCACCATATCTTACTACCTGTTCAGGTAGTATGCAAATGTACCAATTACGCTAGTAAGCTAGGGATGAGGAAGGATGAATTTAGAGGAAGTTTATCCACATTTGCGTGAAGTGAGAGTGGAAAAACCAATTCGGAAAAAAAACCTTACTCAGTAGTACCTACACCCAACCAGGATTCTAACCCTGTTCTCCTTGTCATCGGTAGTCTAGTATATTGGTAGAGTGACGCCTCAGATTATGAGGCCACCGAAGCGGGTGAAACGAGTATTGATATTTTATTTGTCCACGACTCTTCATCTACTCCCGATAGCATAAGGTCGATCTGTTGAGTCAGTCGCGGCAGGAGGAAGATTGCCAAGGCCATCTGGGTCCGTCACGGGCGGTGTACCTCGGGAAGCAGCCCCAGAAAGGGACAATATAAACGTGGCGGAGTGGTCGTCGCCCATCCATGACTGACCAACATCAGAAATTATTAACCAACATCAGAAATTATTACGCTCCCGTTTCCCGTCCGGTGATTGGTGAGGGGGGCACGGGAGGGCTTA
The DNA here is from genome assembly GCA_902155825.1 of Timema genevievae. Classification (NCBI taxonomy): domain Eukaryota; kingdom Metazoa; phylum Arthropoda; class Insecta; order Phasmatodea; family Timematidae; genus Timema; species Timema genevievae. Next base: position 13,094 of record CABFWO010003479.1, read on the forward strand.
GGGGAGGGAGGGAGGGTGTCTTTCTTTACCTTGCACACCGTTCAGACCATGACGTGTTTTTATTTAGAATACAGCTATGACACATAGGCACATGGCCCAGCGCCAGAACAGACTAAAAGTATGACAATTGATCTCAGTCTGTCTATCGAGCTTAGAGGTCCCCGAGTTAAACTCCCGGCATGGCCGAAATATTTATCGTGGATGGAATTGGGGCTTGGACATTCCCGTTTCATAGTGATAAATAAAGTCTGGGGACTGGGTGTTGTGTTTTAGATATTTATTTTTAGCACCGCGTCTTACTACCCATTCAGACTATACGCTGAAGTAGGCCTAATAATTAGGCTAATGCGTTAGGGATGGATACAATTTAATTTAGAGTAAGTGCACCCGCAATTGCATGGAGGGAGAGTGGAAAACCATTTAGGGGAACCTCCCTCTGTACACCCCACCGGGACTCGAACCTTAATCTTCCCTCAATCTAGTCTATTGCGAGAGTGACGCCTTATAGAACCACTTCAGCGGTGGACCGGAGGCATAAAAACGATGGAAATAGTTTATATAAATAAGTGCCCCATTTGACCTTGTTTCCAAGCTATAGCCAAGAGATTACACTAAACTCTTTGTATTCCATACCTGATATCTCTCGACCTGTTGACAAGGTATGTTCAATGGTTTAATACCTGGTTAATACAAACAACTGTTATTTCTGAAAGAGTGCGGCATTCCACAAAACGATGAGTGCAGGCTTGCATTCAGGCTGTATGTGGACATTTTGATCACTTCTTATAACGTTAAACAGCCCCATATTACTGGAGTACAAACATTCAGAAAAAAACTCTCCCCAATACACCTTACTGGGATTCAAACCCCCGACTTCCCCGTCACCGTTAAATGAGACCAGCGTGGTCACCAAATGCAGGTAATAATTTAGTAGTACGCATATGAATTTCTACTCTCTCTCCATGCAAATGTGGGTTCACTTCCTCTAAATTCAACATTCTCAAATTCCTAGCCCTTTAGCGTAATTAGTACTTAAGCTTGTAGCCCGAACGGGTAGTAAGACGCGGTGCTAAATAATAATAATATTTTATTATTATCCTTGTTAGACCAAGGTTACCACAAAGGCGTGAAGTACCCAGAATCAGGCGGAAGTGACAGATTAGAATAAAAAAATAGCCAACCGTTTCATTACTAAGACTTTAGGTTAGTGGGATTAAATATGACAGCCTCAAGGTTAGTACATAAATATTTGCTTGGAAATTTGTTTAAAAAATGCATATATATACAAACATCTACTCTGATTTTGGTTGGAAGAACAGTAGAGAAAATTCAAACCTATTTCTTTGCGGCCAACATTGATAACATTCCACTATATTGTTTGTGTTATTCTATAGGTACTGATAATACCTATCAAAAGTGACAGCTGTAGACAAGATAACTTTATGCATGAATATATTAAAATTGTATTAGTGACTTTAGTAACTAGCTTCTACAGTTACCTAATCATGCCGTTCCCTTACTGGATAGGCAAGAAACTGTGCATATAGCTCAACAAACAACTACTTCGTACTCAATCCATCCTCACTAACTTTCTTCACAATTCCTTATCCCTGCATACTTCCTCCGAACAACAACATCCATACACAAAGTGATAAATGCTCTTTTATCATTAAAACTCTTTAATGTTCTCTTTTTCACACATTCGTCTACAATATTTAACGACGTCTTACATGGCTTACCCCTTCCTTTTGATCCACACACTCTACCTTCATATATTTTTTTCGTCACTCAAGCCACACTCATCCTCTCAACATCCCCAAACCAACTTAAGACGCTTCTTTCACATTGACCTGTTTGATTTCATTTTCAAACCTCCTTCAGCACCCATTCTTTACTGACTCTGTCCATACGAGTTTGTCCACAAACATTTCTTAGATATCTAATTCCAACCGCATTCACCTTGTTCTTGTGTTTCTCTTGACAAACCCACGCTTCACATCCATAGAACAGTGATGGCGTTATATTTGTTAAAACAAGTTTTGAAACGTAAATACAATTTGGTTTTTGTTTACCATCAACAAAATGTTTATTGTGGTAGTGTGGGACATGAGAAAAGGTCAGTGTTTTAACAGTTTTGATGGTAAACAACTTTGTCAGGCCTAAATTTATTATTATTATTATTATTATTATTATTAGCACCGCGTCTTACTACCCGTTCGGGTTATAAGCACTTACGCTAATGTGTAATGGTAGGGTGATTGTGAGATGAAATGGAGGACCCACAGTTTAACGTGGGATCCGAACCACGGTGGAGGCCTGGCATTCCTCACATTCACAAGTTGTGATTAATGCACGTCTTGTCAGAGGTGAAGGAAGGGTTTGGCAATCAGATAAATCTGTGCCGGGACCGAGGATTGAACCCCGGACCCACAGCACAGAAGTCCCTTAATTTATATAATATTGCTTCTGTACAGACGTAAAGTTTAATTTTCTTCACAAGGTAGTTGCATCGTGGCCTTAGATGAGAACATTTTTAATTGAAGATAAAAAGTTGTCATTGAATTCCAGGACCTCCTTGACAGGTATTCACCAACTGTTGATAGCACCACGTGAAAAAAATTAAACTGTTTTCCTGCTGGAGATATATTTTTATTTATTTTGGCCAAATACTGTTTTGATAAAAACTGCAGAAACACAGAACTTCTCTCGCGTACCCCACACTTCCACCTTAAGTCACATCGCTGTGCACGCGGATTAAACGTCAAGCTCATGTGTTATCTAGTTTCACCCATGATGATGGGTCGGGGTTAGAATCTTGGCAGTGAAAACTTAGTTACTTCCCTTTACACCATCCCTAAATAATTTATATCCTTCACGCAAATGCGGGTGCATTTTCTTTAAATTATACCTTCCTCATCCTTAACCCATTTGCTTGATTAAATACGAAGGACTACGGGTGTCAAAATATACTGAGATTTTAATGCTAAGAAGATAATTTGGTATTTGTACTGGGTCACCTTTTATGAAGAGACCCGGGTTCAAATCCCGGACGCACACTTGTGGAGGTTTACCCACATGCTCTATTTTTTCCCTTTGGTTTTCTCATCTTATCTCAACTCTAATGAGAGTACATTTCCTCTAAGCTCTCCTTCCCATTACAAACCATTAAATTAAGTCATCACCCACTTCGGTGGCCGAATGGTCTAAGGCGTTAGTGTTAGACTGGTCTGCTGGTGACGTGGGGTGGGGGTGGGGGAGGGATCGGGATTTGAATCCAGGTTAGTTCTAATGAGAGTGGTTTTCCCTAAATGAGTTTCCCACTCTCCTTCCACGCAAATACAGATAGATTACTGCTAATATGCTTATTTCCTCATCCCTACCCTGTTAGAGTAATCATCATATATGCGTATAACCTGAACAGGTATTAAGACGTGGTGATATAAAAAAACAGCTACAGTAGCCCCATGGTTCTTTGGTGCTGACTGACAATTCACAGCTGACTTCTGACAGTCAACATTTAGGTATATACCTAAATTCTGACTGTCAGAAATGACAGCTGCTAAACACAGGTTTTTTGCAGATAATATGATTCGGCGTAGGGATACATAGTTTGGTCTGGTAGCTTTTCAAAGGCGTCAGCTGTCAGCTGTGAGCTGTCAGTCAGCACCAAAGAAGCCATGGGGCTTCTGTACAAATCAAGCAATCAAAATGTTGACGACATACGGCGTGCGTAACAGGTGCAACCTCTTCGGTAAACATTTTGATGTTTTCAAACGAAGAATTCCCCCAATGAAACGGAGGAAAAAAAAAATATTTTGTTTCCACGATTCTGACGTCATCCTTAAAAAACCTCCCTCCCTTTTATTATCTCCTCCTCTTCGTCTATTTCCTTTCTTCTCCTCTCATCATTCGTAGTTATACAAGGTCGGCACCATGAATGAAATTTCACGTGCCTACTCTCCGACTAAGAAGTAGAAGGGATAGGGAAGGAGAAGGGGGGAAAAGGGGTTATTATTAAGTCTTTTATTTCGCACACAAGAGTGCGTGGTAAAACACTGCTTATGCAAAAAGAAAAAAAATCAATTCGTTGCTAGCTGTTGAAGAGGGGGGTGCGCGGGCTTTTTAATCGCGTCGCAAAATGTTTTAGGTGAAGTCTTTAAAAGTACGGAGGGATTTGCACTGACTGTCAGGGGTGGGGGAAATAAAGGGGGGGATAATAGATGGCTAGCACAATTTTTGTCGTGTGGCTTCGACTTCGATATAGTTATCTAGATGTATAAAACATTCCTGTAAAACCGTGAACCTTGTCAGTTTGTTGGAGATAGTCGTGACAGACAGTTCGCAGACGAACAGTGTTTTTTTTAAGTGTCGTACTTAGTGTCAGTAAAAGGTGTTATTGCGAACAGTTACTTACCTACACTTCCGTGGGGGAAAAAAAATGTCACACAGAATTGATTTAATCTCATGACCTTATTTTAAAATTTTAGTTACAGTTAAATTTTTTTATCATTAATGAAAAAAAAAATTCGTTTTTAAACTGTGACTTTGAAAAAAAACAACATATGTGATACTTTTTACTAACGGAATTTTTTCAAGGTAAGTTTTTTTTTAACAATAATATTTGCTAGCTCAAAGTGAAGGAAAGTTAGTCTTTAATATTGTTAAATTTAAACCAGATCCTAAGTTTATAGTCTATGTTATAAAATTGTTTTAAATGTTGAGTTTACTCTATTATATCTTAGTATCAACCACGTTTATATATTTTATATATTTAAGTTACTACAGAGATGCAGAATTTTATCAAACTGACCATAATATTATGCATTAAGAGTAAGAGTAATGGTCAAAAAACAATTTTTCAAGAATTATAGCTAGCTAAATATTTTTTTGGTAACAAATTAAATATATTTTATTTCTGTAAAAAATAGGTTTAGTAAGCTTATTTATTCCTATCCAAGAAATATTTCATTATTTTTATTTATTTTCTATTGGTTGTTATTATTTTTACCTATCCTTTTTAAGAATGTTCTGTTTGTGCCGAAATCTTCGAAAAATACCTATAAAATAATTTTATAAACTAAAAAGCACATTGAATTTATAATTTATTGATTAAATTGACCTTAAATATACTTCTTTAACCTTAATTTAAAAAAATAAATTATCTTCTACGTAAACTTTTTTTAAGGGTAACGAATGGATTTTTTTTTATAAATAAGTTTTGTTTTAAGATCAATAGTGTCTAAAAAATTACTATTGTCTAATATATTGGTAAATGTCTTTTTCACATTATCTGCAATCTTTTGTCAAATGAAAAATATTTTTTGTTTTGTTTAACATAATGGTTTTTAACGGCTTAATCTAAGGATGTGGTAGATTATAGGAATTGCAACAACATTAGATATAAGAGAATATTAAAAACCACAACGATAAATCACATTAGAAAAATCTCCTCAAGGCACTCGGCCTAAGACTCAAACATGGACTACTCAATCACCAGAAATCAAATTTATTGCGAGCTTAATTAATTATTTAACGCAACAAGCAAAGGCACTTTGTAGCTTGTTTTGACTCTTAAGGGAAGAAATGTTTATAGTTTAAGTCACGCTGGGTGAAAATAAAAATGCGACAGGCGTGCCAACTGTGCTTACAAAAAAAACGTGTTTGTACAAAGGATTCAAACAGTTTGTCATCGAATAAAGAAGTTCTCTGTTGAATGATTAGTTTATGAATCAAGAATTTTATTGTATCGTATTTATATTACCATACAATCATTTTAAGTTACAACCATGTAAAAATTAAGAATATTTAAGAATATATAATTCAGTTATAAATTTTGTGGAAAAAATTTGATATAGTTGAAAGTAGATAATATGTGATTTGGTGTACAATGTAGAAAACAGGCATAACATTTTAAGATAATAGACATATAAATAATAATTTTCCAGTAACTGGAACTATCTATATTTTTAAATACTATTTATTAACAAGATATTTCAGCATCAACGTATCATTTTCTATATTTTTTGAAAATATTTTTTATTTATAACCATCTAGAGACCCGTTATTTGCAAGGGATGTATTTTATAATACGAACCTATATCTAAGAATCTTTTAAAATTAGTCCAATGAAAATCAGATAAACATAAGTGGAGAAAAAAGACAAAATTTTAAGTTTTTATAGATGTCATATTGAAACAAAAGTGTGGACGTAAAATTTATTTAGCCTATATGTCAACCGAGGTCCGAGCTATGCAATTTCGACACAATCGGTCTAGTGATTTTGGCGTGAAAAAGCAACAGATAACCCACTTCGGTGGCCACATGGTTTAAGGCACTCTACTCTCGCAGTAGACTAGACTGCCAATGACGGGGAGATCGAGGTTCGAATCTCAGTCGGGTGTAGGTACTGAGGGGGGTTTTCCAAAACAATTTTCCACTCCCCCACCACGAAAATTCTGGTACACTTCCTATAAATATAACCTTCATCATCCTTAAAGCCACCAATGAAACTAGTACAAAGCGTATAAACCGAGCGGATAGTAAGATGCGGGGATATATATATATATATATATATATATATATATATATATATA
>CABFWO010003479.1:19705-86196 GCA_902155825.1 Timema genevievae
ATATATATAAGTAAAATATATATATATATATTAGTAAAATATACAGGGGTGTAGAGTCAGGGTAGACTATGAGACAAAGTACTCCCAAAGCCTTATATTAGAAACAAATATCGAAGGCTTATATGCTATTATAAATTTAAAAACAACTCCCGAAGCGATAAAACTAACTAAAGTGTTTCTTGCACGAATATAATATTATTTCGCTCTTTCACTTCCCCTAGTGAAATCCCTCATTATCTAAGAAGTTGTTAAGTATTTTTTAATGTAACTTTCAACAAAATAGAGTAGAAAACTATCAGCATGCTAATGAACAGTTAAATAAGTTAAAATATTAAGTCTAAATTTAAAAAAATATCAACGATGTTTTACGCGAGAATTTGAGATTAAAGCAAAAGGTTATATAAACCTAGATCTAGCCGTGCTATATCAAATAAAGTCATGTTTTGTTTGATAGAATCACAAAATAATATTTTAAGGGATTGTTTTTTAGGGTTTAATGTTGGCTATCACACATAAAAAAATCGTTTAAACTTTTTAACTGGTCAGAGCTTTCGCCTACATCTTGGTGAAAACAATATTAAAAATATCAAACCACTTCATAAACAATCCGGGATTTATAAACGTCTGCAACGCTTTTAAGTTCTCTCGCATACAGAACCCTTGAGAAAAAAAAGTTAAGGCGATTGGTCCTTTTCATTTGGCGTGGGAATGCAGAGCCATGGGAACAAACGGTTATCTTCAAGAATTTTTATTGTTTTGCAATTATCTTTTTGGAAACGGTTTGTTCAAGATTAGAAGCATGTTGATTAAGTTATACTTTTTATACACACACCTTTATAATTTAACAGTGATCATATATCGATAAACTTGACTTTTTTAATGAAAAACTACCAGAATCATAACCAAAAATAAAAAAATGTAACAGTTAATAAACATCGATACATTTTCTTAAAAGAGGTGTTGAAAATATTAACATAAAAATTTCACTCTTTCTCGAGAAAACTGTTATTTACAAACATATGGTTTTCCCGCAAGACCTGTCCGGTCCATCTACGGTTTCCGTGATTCATCTGTTCTTGTTGGCGCGGAAGGATACTTTGGATGGATGTGAAGCCACGCCACGCCTTTCACTCTCCCATCCACCATTTCACAAAATAGGTTTTAGACTTTCACTCGACAGGGCCAAGGGTCTTAACTATGCTCAAAACTAGAATAAAAAAACATTACTTTGTGAATGTTATTTTGTGACCTGGTTAAGTGTAAAACAATATATCCCAATCTAACTATATCAGATTAAATAAATAGATTGAAAAATCTATTTTTTTAATTTATTTGAGGTATTTAACTTGCACTTTCTGAACCAACTGGTTATTAAGCACACGACTTAAAAACTATCTTAAATCTAGAACATACACAACAGCCAAGCCCCCTTAAATTTATCACCGTGAAAGGGGAAATCCTTATTTCACAAATGATAAATTTTTCGGCCATGCCAGTAATCAAACCCGAGACTCTTAGCTCAGTAGAAAAACATGCTATCGACTGAGATAAGGTGTTGGATTAGATTTAAATTAAATAAATAACATAGGCATCGTATTTTTTGTAGTTGCTACTTAACTGGTTAGTTCGCGATAGCTGCCATCATTAATTAGATATTTGTTTTTCTACCGAATTAAGTACGAAAACATTGTACGTGTCTTAAGATGAGATGGAACGGGAGCTAAGGCCATTATCTTTGGCAATTTTAATAACAAAACTTTTTTAGCCAAATTAAAACAATAATTGCTTCAGAATATAGTTTTGGTTTAATTTTCTACCAATTGCGATATCAACAGTTCTTGAAATTCTTTCATGGGCATCCTGAAACCTGATTATAGCTTTTTCTCTTACTCTAAAAAGTGTTTAAAGAAATTCCTTGATGCTCATTACAAATATTCAATAACCGTTGATATCACAATGGGTAGAAAACTAAACTAAACGTCTTACTGTAGCAATATTTTAGTTATTTTGTGCAAAAAAAATTGTTGCTATAAAATCTGTGAAAAAAAAAGATGCCTTTAACACGCATTCCTTGCCATCCCAACATAAAATATACCTAATAATTAGTTAGTAATTGGAAGAACCTTATCTGTGAGATCGAAAAAAAATCACAGCATCTACTTTTATTACTTCATATGGCAAGCCATGTGTTAGGCAGACTTCACTTTTTTTTTAGAGATAACGTCAATGTTAACAGATGTAAGATTACAAGATAACCTTATGTCAATATTGGCTAGTCTGTACATTATTTGTGTTAATCGGTGAACGTATGGGCGAAATTATGACAGTGTTGCCGATGGCATGGATAAAAAGTGATTGAAGTCTTTAAAAAAATACATCTCCGGTTGTAAATGTGTATGAAAACAAAATAAAAGCGTCTACAATATGCTCTTTACCACAAACACCGCGGTATGGACTATCGATTAAGTTAACTTAGACGATTTTTCACTTGGGAACAACGACTTACGCGCTTCAGTGGCCGAATGGCTTAAGGCGTCACTCTAGTGTTAGACTGACCTACTGATGATATGGAGAACGGGGCTCAAATCCCGGTTGGGTATACTGAAGGTGGTTTTTCCTGAATGGTTTTCCCACTCTCCTTCCACGCAAATGTGGGTAGATTAATTATAAAATGCTTCCTTCCTCATCCCTACCCTTTAGTAATTAATATATATATACGTATAATCTGAACACATAATAAGAAGCAGCTATTAATTTTTTTTAATAACACAATTATTATAGTTATAGTTTTTGAACTTTCAATATTTTTTAATAACAAAATTTCTTCTGAAAAAACACTGATGGTGCATTTTGACAATTGTTTTAGCTCCTTTTTCAGTAAGCTGAGAGCTTAAAAGAATATATTAAAATCGCTGACATAGACCCTACAGTTTAACCCTACCAGGATTCGAATTAAAAGTAAAATACCTCGGAGGTGATCATTTATTCTCTAGAATATCACCTCCTTGGTGACCTGACGGTCTAGGGGTAAGGTGTCAGACTTCTGTGTTCGGGGTCCGGGGTTCAATCCTCGGTCACGGCACAGATTTATCTGATTGCCAAACCCTTCCTTCACCTCTGACAAGACGTGTATTAATCACAACTTGTGAATGGGAGGAATGCCAGGCCTCCACCGTGGTTCGGATCCCACGTTAAACTGTAGGTCCTCCATTTCATCTCACAATCACCCTACCGTTACACATTAGCGTAAGTGCGTACAACCCGAACGGGTAGTAAGCAGCGGTGCTAATAATAATAATAATAATAATAATAATAATAATAATAATTATAATTATAATATTAATAATAATCACCTCCTTAAAGATACTACTAGTCATAGCCGAGGTAGCAAGGATATTATTGGCTTCTGGCTTAAAAATGGAGGGGGAATGTGGTAAACGGGAGGGAGGAAGAGGGGAAGGGGCACATATTATGAAGAGATTATAAGAATATGATAGAAAACTGCTATTTGGGAAAAACAACTTCGTCCAAAGTAGGTCTCACTTTAAACCCCGGACCTTCCAGAGTCAAGAATCAACTGAACTATCCTTGCGGTCGAAAGTGCCGGTGATTTTTTTGTAATCTTATCCAACGTTTCCTGTCGACAGAAAAGACTCTAAGTGCGGTTCCTTTTCTATCTAGGTTTTGTGGCACTGTTCAGAACACAGATAGGCAAAAATATTTCATAAACTTTGCCGGCCATTCTTCTACACTGGATATCACCGCTGAGGTAACGCAGATCTTAACGAGAAAACCTTTATTCTCGCTTCCTACCGCGGTTTTAACGGTTGCCAAGTCTCGTCGCTTTAAAAAAGGGAGTTTAGAGAACGCGAGAAAAGATTAGTGATTTTCAATTTTTTATATCTTTTTTTTTTTGACAAAATGAATCAAATATTGCTCCAGTAGAAACATGAAGTTAAATTTTCTTCACACGGTGATTTCAACAGTTGTTGAATCTGTCATGAGCATAGCAGCATCAGATGAGAAACCTTTTATGAAGAGAAAAAGTTGTCAGTAAATTTCAGGACACCCTTGACAGATATTCAACAACTGTTGATATCACATTGTGGAGAAAATTAAACTCTTTATTTCTACTGGGAAAATATTAATTTCTTTTGACCAAAAAATGTTTTAATATAAAAATTTGAAAAATACTTTTCTTAACTCGTTTTCCCTACACTCTCATCTTAAGTTATTTTTGAAGGTGATATGCTGGAAGATACTGGCAACATTGACGAACCAGTGTTGCAAAATTTATATTATACTAGTAAACTCTTGCGAAACTTTCGCACATTCAACCTCCTCCCCTAAAAAGATTTAGTCTTTTGTTGGGTTGTTGAAATTAAATACTCAGCGAAGTGTACACACAAAATAGCAAAGAGAGTTTACTAATGTGAACGTATTTACCATTTACAATACCTCTTTGTATACAATATTTGATGTCAGAATGCAATAATCTTGAATCTAGATTTTTCTTTTAACTCAGATTTTAAACAAACAATGTGTGTTAACGTAAACTGAGTATGCTATGTCAGAAGTCGGTAAAAAAAAAATCCTATCCACTGATACCTTATTCATCTCTGTAGGCTTTGTATCAGTTGAGAAAAAGGGATGTTGACAACAGAAATAATACATAGGATTTGTGGGAAGATTTATTCACATGAAAATCTTTCAAGGGTAAGGGTAGGAGATACTGTGTAACCATATTCACACATGTAACAGAAACCCGAACATAGGGTTTAAGAGGCCAGGAAAGTAGAGGCCATAGGAATTAAATGTGTGAGGAGCATGTCAGCTGTCACGATGATAAACAAGATAAGGAATGAAGGTCTGCGGGCAAGATTTGAGGTACAGGGAGTACTTAATATAGTGGAGGAAGCAAGGATGAGACGATATGGACACTTAATGAGGATAGGAAAGGAAATACTCTTAGGAGAATAATGGAGATGAAGCTTGTAGGGAAAAGACCGCAAGGAAGAGATGGAAGCAGCAGTTAATAATAAGTGTGTGAATGAGAGGAGAATAATGGAAGCAAATAAATGAGGAAGAATGGTGGAAGGAAAGAGGAATATGGGGGCATTTTACTAAGCTGACCCGGCCACAGACTTCGCTATTACCATGCTGTCACCATCCAAACTAAAACAAACGGAAACGAGAGAATTTCTGGTTCAATCGATTCCCTCCAACATGACTGTCAACTATTATTCTACTAATATTTTTCCTTACATTCGCACATGCTAGTTTATGACTGCATAACCTATTTATCCAGCTATCTTCTATTTGGTTAATAGTTTCGTAGGGATTTTAGTTTTCAGTTGGAAACTGTGGGATTTGTGAAAGTCGTAGGAAGCTTGTAAATGGCTCATTTTACACATCTCAAGTTCAGGGACTAGGTAAAATAAATGTTTTTTTCTCTAACCTTCATTCATTTGCCTACAAAGTTTTTCTATTATTTTTTCCTTTGTAGAAAACATTTTGTCAGGGCCCCCACCAATATAGGTCTGGACTTGGAACCAAGGAATAGCCCCCTGCCTCTTCATTCCCCCCTCCCTTATCACTCTACCTTCACCCGGGAATTGCAGGAGGAGGGATATGGCAGACAAAATGTGTCGAATAAAAAGCTTCTAATCAATTTTGGCTTGATAACTTGTGTGCATCGTTTCAATGATCTACTGGTCGATATAATAGTGAACGATCATTTCACCGCCAAGGATCTATCAAACCTTATCTGGGTCATACTTCGGGTAATTTATTCCAGTAAAACCTAAGAAACGCAAGAGATAATTCCCTCGCTTAGCGAGGTTTTAAAGACTTAGCCATCATTATTGTTTTTATTGGGTAGTCCATAGCAATTATGGATGTTATTTCAGTATGACCATAAGTGACAAAATAATCACGTTCTTAGGTTTACTAGAATTTTACATGAAACACTAAAAAACTTTACACACCAGACTACTAATGTAGATTGCATTATCTTATAAGATTTACAAAAAAAAAATCAATACAGGTACTCGACTATTATAAGTGCAGGAAAGAATTGATAGTTTGTTACTATTAGAGTTAACTACAGTAGGATTGCTTACGAAAGTATTTGACAGTTATAAAAAATATAAATCTACAGTGGGATTGCCTAACGAATGTATCTGGCAGTTAGAAAAAATATAAATCTACACTGGGATTGCCTAACGAATGTATCTGGCATTTAGAAAAAATATAAATCTACACTGGGATTGCCTAACGAATGTATCTGGCAGTTAAAAAAAAATATAAATCTACACGGGGATTGCCTAACGAATGTATCTGGCAGTTAGAAAAATAATAAATCTAGAGTGGGGCTACCTTACGAATGCCAGAAAATTTACTTAAACTACTTTAATAAACTTATCAGTCAAGTCATGTGAATTTTAGCTGTCACTTTTAAAAGATAGTATTAGTGCAGATAAAATATCATCGATAATAGTTACATATTATCAATGTTGACAGCAAACTAATATTGAACAGTGGGATTAAAGTTAGATAAATTGATTTCAATAAATTTCAGTATAGGATTCGTCTGATTACCGAGGACATCTAGAACTAATAATTTATATTACATAAGCATTGGTGAGTCCGTACCTTAAACGTCAAGCTCATTTAGTTTGGTTTGCCGATTACGAGTAGGTTGGATTTCAAATCCCGACCGAATGTATTGAAGGTAAATTTCTTAAACGGTTTCCCAGTTTACCTTCATGCAAATGTGGGTGTATTTCCTATAAATTCTACCTTATTCAGTTCTGCCACACTAGAATAGTTGATAAATGTGAGCATAATCCGTAAATATATTAAGGAAATGGTTAGAGAAGTTAATTAACACATGAATATTCATAAAATGGTAAAACAAATTGACAATAGGGTTCTTAGCAATACAAATTATTTCAACTTTACTGATTATTACCAAGAAATAAGAAAAGTCCAACGCAATAATTTAATAACATTACATATATATTAGTGATTATATGGCTGCTTCACGCAAACACCTATAGTTTTCATAAACTGTTCAAGGTAGTTTTTTTTCCCTGATACTTGAAAAGCTGTTGAAAACAGTTACACCCTGATTTTGGTTGGAAGGACAGTTTAGTAAATACAAACATATTTCTTTGCGGCCAACATTGATAACATTTAACTATATTATTTGTGTTAATTTATAGGTATTTGTCCTATATCTAAGTTCAGTCGGTAGCGTGTCTGTCCACTGAGCCAGAGGTCCCGGGTTCGATTCCTGGCATGGCTAAAAAATGTATCATTGGTGAAATGTGTGGGTTTACCCTTTCACAGTGATGAATTAACGGCCGGGGCTGGTTTTGTCTGTTATATTCTAGGCTGGTGTTAGACTGACGTTTTGGTCGCTGCGACACAAACGCCGCGACCAAGTTCGCCCTAGTGTATTGAATTGTTTCATATGACAGGGGTCAGACTAGCGACACGAACGCCGCGACAGATTTTAAAACGTCGACGAGAGCGTTTCTTGGAAGTAGCGACCCCTCTCATATGAAACAATGCAATATACTAGAGCGACCTAATCGCGGCGTTTGTGTCGCAGCGACCAAAACGCGACCAAAACGCCAGTCTGTCACCGGCCTATTTTTTTTAAAGTTAGTTTTAAGTCGTGTGCCGATATTATCAGTCGGTTAAGAAAGTTCACGTTAAAGACCTCAAATAAATAAAAATAAATAAAATATAGGTGGTGATAATATCTCTCAAAAGTGACAGCTGCAGATCACATGACTTGAAATTGTTTTAGTAATTATCTTTAATTTGTCTTCCTACCAAAATCATACCATAGGTATCTGTCCGCTTTGAAAATATATTTCGTCATTGTGGTCAGTGGATCAAAGTTACAAAAGATTTATCCAAATATGATTATTCTTTTATCACTACGTATTACTACCCGTTTGGGTTACACGCATATTATTTACTAAATACGCTAATGTGTTAGGTATGAGGAAGTTTGAACTTTGAAGAAGTGTACCCGCATTTGTTTAGAATGATAGTGAAAAAACATTTAGGAAAACAAAACTTCAGTAAACCCGACCGGTATTCCAACCCCGATCTCCCAGTCGTTGACAGTTTGGTCTAGTGCGAGAGTGACGCCTTAGACCAGAGGTTTTCAACCTGTGGCCCGCGATAACATTTTTTGCAGTCCACTGGCTCATGAACAATATAAAATTATTTCAAGAAAAAAAATGACAAATATATTTAATCAACTAGTAAAATAAATACGTATTTTACGTTATTTTATAAACTACCTTTGCTTTTTACACGAAGAACAATATTACGTTTTTATACAAATGTACTTTGAACCGGCCAATGACAGCTCTAGTAGACAAAACAAATCGCGCTACCTCAAAGAAACATAATTTTTGGCCCTTGGACATAAAAAGGTTTAAGACCCCTGCATTTGACCAACAAGAGGGGGTAAGTTCAAAGATGATGGATTAAGAAATGTTTCCAAATATCAGAGAAAGACAAAGTTATCTTGAACCGGCTATATTCAACACGTGTTGGACATCTGAATCGGATCATAACCGTTTACATTATACTCAGATACTTGATCATAATCAAACATTTCTTTGTTGATTTGGTTTTTTTTAGTCGTCAGATTTGAGACGAGATCACCCGCTTCGGTGACTAAACAGTCCAAGTCGTCAATCTCGCAATAAACTGGCCTGTCCATGACGGTAAGATCGGGGTTCAAACCCCCAGTCTGGTTTAATAGGAGTGGTTTCCCAAGCTCCCTCCACGAAAATGCTGGTACAATTCGTCTAAATTTAACCTTACTCATTCTTAACACATTAGTGTAATTAGTACATATGCGTATAACTTATATGGGTGAAAAAAAAACTTTGAAATAAAAATCACATCCTTGAAGGTGGGATGGAAAAAGACATGAGCTAAGGTCGGTATTTTTACAGTTTTTCTAGCAATGGCTTCTTTTTACACGTTAAATAAAACATTTGTCCATTAAATAGGCCTACGTTTAGTGTTTTATTTTCTCAAAGTAGTCTCACCAGTTTTTTACTATTTGTCACGAGTATCGCGAAATTTGATTATAAGTTTTCTCTTGGCTTAAAAAGTTTCTGTTTGAATGCCGCTATGAGACCAGATGTGTCTGGCATTTATTCCACGTGACCACCGATACGAGTAGTAGATATCTAAGGGCTAGAGTGAGATGTGTCATATTATGCGTGCTGTCCCCGGTGTAAGTTCGTTCGTGCTTATGTATAACTTTAATATACAGTATATATAATTTAATATGTTTAGAAAGTGTATATTAAGTAACCCAATTAAATAAAAAATTATAGCCTTATTGATATACTTAATGTAGTTGTTTTAGTAATTGAATTTTAATTTATTGCCTACACAATTTTATTAATACTTTATACTTTCATTCTAAAAATCTAACAAATTCCAAATAAAAAATGTTAATATTCAACTGTTACTCTTTCTGAATACTTTAATGAGAAAAAACTCGTAATTAACAAAAACCAAGACTGCGCTACGTATCTATCTATATTATAAAACATGTCCCACTTAATACTTATCTTTCTTTCTTTCTTTCTTTATATTTGGCTGTTCCATTAAGGCTGCCTCTTACAATAGAATTTTATGCTCCCTACTAAAAATCTCACCATAAAAGAATCAAGTTTATTAGTGAAGTAAAGACGTTAGGCTACCGATGTTATAAAAAAAAATCTTATCTCTTTGTGAAATTATCTCACTTTATGTTGATAGAGAGAGATTGATAGCCCCCATTCACCAGATTTGTCAAGTATGCCTGTGTTAAAACAGATTATTTACTTATGTATGTTGTAACATTCAAGGTTAGGTAACTCGACAAGGTCAGACCAGCGTTTTAGATATTTCTTTAACCGAATATTGGGGTTCGATTCTCGGTTGGTTGTACTGAGTTTCTTAAGAAAATAGTTTTCTACTCTTCCTCCACGCAAATGCAAGTACACTTCCTCTAAATAGAGCTTTCCTAAACCCTAAAACCATTATAGTAACTACACAAAGACGTATAATTTGAACTGAGAGTAATATACGATGCTAGGAAAAGGTTGAATTTAGAGGATGTGTACTGACTTTTGCTTAGAGGGAGAGTGGGAAACCATTTTGGAAAATAGCCTCAGTACACCATACCCAGATTCAAGCCCTGGCCTCCTGTAGTCGGAAGTATAGTCTATTGCAAGATTGACGCCTTAGACAATTCGGCCACTGAAGCAGGTCGTTCCAGAATAATTTTATGTCTTGTTTTCTGACACAGGTAAAAATGTGCCAATATATTTATTATATGGATGCATTTTATCCTATTAATTTGAGTTTTAATTAAATACGAACTCACTTTGTACATCACGTTTTATTTGGTAAATATTTTGAACATAAATTTTTGTTAAATTAAAGCTAGAAATTAAAAAACAAAACACAGCTGAAAGAAAAATTAAACTTTATTTGGTTTATTTTCTATAAATAAATGCTCAATGTAGTGATTTTTCCTCCCACCACATCTTACCATCCATTTTGGTTGTACACATCTTAATTACGTTAATTAGATTAGGGTGAGAAAGATATAATCTTAGAGGAAGTGTACCCAAATTTGCGTAAAGATAGAGCATGAAACCATATATAAAAATTACTATCTAGTACACCCAACTGGGATTCGAACATCAAGCTCCTGGTTACGATCCAAACAAAACCAGAGGAGCCTGACGTTTGGTACGCGTGTCCACTGAGGTGGGTAAGTAGTGATTCATAAACAGCAAAATAAAAAGGTTTTTCAAAGAACACCCATGGTAGAATAGTGGTTAGAAGGTCATCAACATTTCCTAAAGGTCAGGCCCTGTCTCCACAGCCTCGTCCTTCGCCCTGTTCTGCGATCCTCCTCACAGTATATGAAATGCATCCCATCCCACTGATCGTGCGTGTTCTTAAGGCGGCCGCCTTGATCAGTGAGAAAGTATCGATCACTGTCAGGCCACACGGCTTAAAATACAATGGTATTTGTTGGTTTTCTGGGACTACATCTATATTCTTTCTAAGCTTATACTACCTTTTCGTTCCTCGCCCACAACCACTCTTTGTCATGTCAATAAGAAAGAGGGGAAAGGAAACTACGAAACCTATTATATAAACCATTTTAGAAAAAATTCTAAACAAGTTGAAAGTAAGGAGTGGATTTGATTTATAATATAAGACTTAGATATAGTACTTAAAAATTGTAGATCCAAAAGTATAATCATGTTAAATTTTACAATATGTTAGCACTATAAATTTAACATAATTATACTTTAGGATCTACAATTTTGTTTTATATCAACCAACTTAACAAAATTTATCAATCAACTCTTTCTATAGATTTTTAAGTACTATATCTAAGTCTTATATTAAATCCATTATCTAAAGGTAAAGAGGAAAGCTCACTGTTATTTCTTAAATATCTTAAACTGTTTTGTTGGGTTCCTATTAAAAAAGTTCTGTATTCGTTACAGGATCTAGTCTCATAGCTCAGCAAATATGATTAAAAGATCGTTAAAAAATAAGTTAATATCACATTTTTACAAATGTTCTTTAACTAAAACTCAAATTATTGGGTTGTTAAGAAATTGCGTAAGCCATATTCTCAAATAACTCATCGTAGAATTAAATATTGTTTTAGAGCTGAACGTCTGCGCCAAATTTCTCGCTCACCGAGGTGGTATCCTTAAAGTCAGGAAATCCTAGGTCTTTCTCTCAATTTATCCTTAACAACTTGCCTTTTTTTTTTTAAAAAAAAACGTTCAGGATAAAGTTGTCATGTCTCCAGGAGCTTCATTTTCCTCTTTCCTCTCGTCTCCAATAATTTCCTTTCCTGGTTTATTTCTTCTAGGATTGGTTCATTACTTTTCCTGTCTGTCCAGTTTGTTCTTATTGGTCTTCTCCAAAGCCACATTTCTGTGGTTTTAACTATTGTTTTCCTCTGTTTCCTTAAGGGTCCAGGCTTCGCATTCATATGTCAGCACATTCCAAACAAAGGTTTTAACAAATCTCCTCCTAGTCTCTATAATAATGGCCTAAGTATATTTTATAATAGGCTCCTCGTATTTTGAAAGGCTTGCTTTTCCATCGATATCTGGGTTTTTTAACCTCGGTAAAGCATCTATTTTTCGTGACAATCACACTACCCAGATACCAGAATAACGTGACTTATACTAATCTTGTTTAGACTATTTTTATATTAGCCTTAATTCCATGCGGCATTCAAATGTAGGTGTATGCGTAGTTACCAAATATTTATATTATTATTATTATTATTTAGCACCGCGTCTTACTACCCGTTTGGGTTATACGCTTAAGTACTAATTACACTAATGGATTAGGAATTGGGAAGGTTGAAGCTAGAGGAAGTGAACCCGTATTTGCGTGAAGGGAGAGTGGAAAACCATTTAGGAAAAACCACCCCCAGTTCACCCGACCGAGATTCGAACCTCGATCTCCCCGTCCTCGGTGGTCTGGCTCAACACGACTGGCGCGTTAGCCAACTACGCCACCGAGGCGAGTTACCAAATATTGAAATGGAAGGTTAAATCTACTTCGCTTCAAATTCGAAACAAACATTAGCCATAATGAACAGATTTGAAAATGACATGACATATTTCAACATTAAAATAATCATTTTTAGAACATCTTTGAAGCACATTTTGCTATAGTAAGAAGAGTTTTAAATTTAAATAAAAATAAAGAAAACATTTTGATATACGAGTAGCTAGCTAACAACTTTAAAACTTATTCTTTCATACTATTTAAATACCAAATTTGTTTTAACACAGACAAAACCCAAAATAATATTGTATGCTTTTTTTTTAAAATATCCAAACCTTTCTCTCAAAGTGAGAGTGAAGAATGCGAGATAAGGCCAGTGTTTTTGCGGTTTTTATAGCAAAACTTTTTTTCTGCCAAAATAAATAAAATATCGCTCCGGTAGAAACAAAGAGTTTAATTTTTTCCACATGTTGACATCAACGATTGTTGAATATCTGTCAAGAGTGTCCTGGAATTTAATGACAACTTTTTCTCTTCATTTAAAAAGTCGCTATGCTTATGCCAGATATTCAACAACTGTTGGTATATCACCATATGAAGAAAATTAAACTTTTTTTTTTTGTACTGGAGCAATATTTTATTTATTTTGGCAGAAAAAAAGTTTTGCTATAAAAACCGCAAAAACACTGGCCTTTTCTCGCGTCCCCTACATTTCCACCTTAACATAGAGTAGATACAGTAGTCTCATGACTTCTTTGGTGCTGACTGACAGTTCACAGCTGACTTCTGACAGTTAACATTTAGGTATATACCTAAATTTTGACTGTCAGAAATGACAGTTGCTAAACACATGTTTTTTGCAGATCATATGGTTCGGCGTAGGGATACATAATTTGGTCCAGTATCTTTTCAAAGCCGTCAGCTGTCAGCTGTCAGTCAGCACCAAAGAAGCCATGGGGCTACTGTACATTTAATGAATAATCTAAAAATTAAAAACAGATCTATGTGACAAAAACCTTATCTTTGACTTAGGCTTTGATTTTGCTTCACAAGTTTAAAGCTTAGCTTCGACTTTGCTTCAAGTTAAAAAAGTTATCTCCTAGCAACTGTATTCAAAAGATAAAAATGGCCAGCGCTATTGATTTTTGCAAACTATTTTGCACACATTAGAACGACTATGAAATAAGGTCAAGGGATACATGTTTGTAACTCTTGACATTTCAACTATTGACTTGCGAATTTTTTTTTTTAAAGCACACATGTATTATTCAAGTTCACCTTCGAGATTGTGTTTCTATTTTATTTTTATTATTTAGATTTTTAAATTATTATTCTTCTCAGAACCCACTATATTCTACCTCACAGCGCATGACTTCCCGACGGCCAACTGATGAGTAAGCTCTCAGGACAAGGTCATTTCTAAAGAATTGCACTGATATTAATCTAGGACAACATCACAAAACAAACCTTGGGGAATTTTCCTGTGACCAGGTTCAAAACCAAGGCGTCCTCATGAATATAATTATTTTTTCCACTACTTCTCCCCACCTGTTAGTTTACACACACACACACACATACACATACACAAACACACGCGCATACGCAAACATACACGCAAAATTCACACGCATGTATCACCGCGTCTTACTACCTGTTCAGGTTATATACGCATATGTACTAAATACGTTTATTAGCTGAGAGATGAGGAAGGTTCAATTCAGAGGAAGCTGGAGGGTATAATTAAGAGTACAATCATATCCTCGCATTTGCTTGGGGGTAGATTTAAATAATAAAAATTATAGGGTGAAATAATATTAATGCTGTCCAAAAAAAAAAGGGGGGGGGGCTTCCCACCAGAATTGAACTAAATCCTCTATGGTGTTCCAGTAAGCCCTTCCATATACTTGTTACTCGATTAATCCTGTAAAATAAAGGGGATAAGGGATTATTAAGGACTTCCTGAAATAATGGTATGACACAAATGGTACAGTTCGTTCACCCTGAAAGGGGATAAACCTACCTTACACGTTTATAATATGTCGTAGCTTATAAGATAAAATCAAAGTGTAGTTCGTCAAGGTAAGAATGTTACCTTTCATGGTAAGCGAAGTGCCCATACTTTCTCATATACTCTATTGTAATTAACAACTAATATTTCAAAATCATTTATAATTAAACTACCCTTAGTTAAGTTTTCTCATATATAAAGCACGTTTTTATAATCCTATGAAACACTCTTCATATATCAATTTGAGCTTTTTTTTACCATTTAAAAAAATTAATCCAAAAAACCAAGTCATCACTTATCAGTAAACTACACTCGAATAGTTTTTCTTAGAAAAACGAAACACAGATCATGTAAAATGTTCTCAAATTACCCATTGTAAATAAAATCGAGTATACTATTATTGAAATATTTCGAATTTTCACAAACCAGTTGTTGGTGAACTGTTAAATTTAGGGCTAATATACAAATCACAGTTTGGCTCCAAAGTATGACTATAACATCTAAATATCAACTTTGAACGATCCATAAGATTGTTTCGGATGTAGCCCTTGTTACAGACATACAGACATGAGGATGGGCAGAGTTGTGAAACCCTTTTTTGGGATCGATAGCACATATAACGTCAAGACCTATCATAACCAAGATTACAATACTTTCTATGTATGTGAAAGTAAAATACGAAATTAGTACTAAACGTTTTAGTGCCTCTCAAGGATACCCATATCTTATACTAGTCTGAGGACACAGGATGATGATATACGAAATCAATAGGCTTAGATGGCTGCATGGCTTATAGGCGCTACACCCATAATAGACTAGACTGCCTATGAAAGGGAGATTGAGGTTTGAATCTCGATCGGGTATACCGAGTGTGATTTTTCCTAAATGATTTCCACTCTCTCCACGCAAATGCGGGTATACGTCCTCTAAATCTAATTTTCCTCATCCCTTACCCATTAGTATAATTATTAGTACATAAACGTACAACCCGAATGGGTAGTAAGACGCAGTGTTTAAGAAAAAGGGCTATAAATTACTAGGATTAACTAAAAGGGAAACCAATCTCAGTACACACGTTGGGGATTCAAATCCCGACCTTCTAATCGCAGGTTAACAAATATATACAATACTGACGCCTTTATCTACGTGACCACTGATGCAAGTAACCAACCAAACAAACAAAAAATCGTAATTGGGATTTATTTGATCTTATGATTTGGTTTTTATAATTCAGGTTTTAAAATTGAAGTAGTCAAAACAAATCAAACGAGGCTACGTGTAAATATATTACAGTGAGAGTTCAAGGTTGTCTTATAAGCTGCATTGGTATTCATCGAGTCAACAAAATAGGAATTGCTAAATCTGGGTGTCGTGGGGCAGGGTGACCTCAGTTGGGTCCTTACAGGGACCAGTAAGTCACCGTCTGGCCCACGCGCCAACATATTACCAATATCAGCCGAAAGTTCAGGGGGAGAATGCAGTTATAAAAATGACACGAGGCGACTGATAAAACACGAAATATGCAATGAAACGTGACAAACAAATAATGTTTTATCCGAGCAAGTATTCTATCCGACAATCTTTTTTGTGGTACAGTCACGTTCATAAGTCCGACAGTGGTCTAGATTTTCAGGTTAAGAGAACATTTTCCTGTAAAAATAACATAATCTCATTGAATCACAAGGGAACGGCTGAATGAGGGTGTTCAGTCAGATTTCAATAGAAATTACCTTAATTATCAGCTATAAAAGTAAATCTAATTTCACGTGTTCATACGTCAAGTCTTTTGATCTGCAGTGGTCACTTTTAATAGATGGTACCACCCTCTTTGGTGGCCCCATGGTCTAAGGCGCTATTCTCGCAATTAACTAGACTGCTGAAGACAGGGAGATTGGATTTCGATCTTATTCGAGTGTACTGAGGATGGTTTTCCTTAAATAGTTTTCCACTCTCCCTCCACGAAAATGCGGATACACTTCCTCTGAATTAAACCTTCCTAATCCCTATTCCATTAGTGTAATTAATAGATAGGTGTATAGCCCGAATGGGTTGTAAGACACAGTGTTAAATTATAGGGCCTATACGCTAATGAGGTATGCAGCAGAAAGGTAGAATTTTAGAAAATGTGTACCCTCATTTGATTGAAGAGGGAGTGAGAAACCAATAAACGAATAGAACTTCTCGATATACTTGACCTGGATTCGACCCCCAACCTTCTCATCACTGGAATTTAATTTTAAAAAAAATATAAAAATAGACGAGACTGACGCCTTTGTCCGCATGGCCACCAGTGCAAGTTTGAGCCTTTTCAAAAAATATTTATATAAAAAATATTTACCGAAATTTTCTCGATTTCAGTGTAACTATTTAAATTGAATTAAAAATATAAACCATTTGAAATGATACCCGATAAGTTCGAAATTTGGTTTCCACTAGTAGGTGAAGGGGTAGGTTAGGTTGTCCAGCAAGGCACTCGTGTTGTTTGAAGTTGGGGACGTAGGGGAAAACCATTTAGGTAAAACCACCCTCAATACACCCGACCGGGATTTGAACTCAGATTTCCCTGTCATCGGCAGTCCAGTCTACTGCGAGAGTGACGCCTTAGACCATTCAGCCATCAAAGTGGGTGTTTTCCATCGTTCCCCGAGACTGACACTAGCTATATTCCCTAAGTCTGTATCCTTAGATTAAGGTGGGGTGGTAGGGGAAGCGAGAAAAGGCCAGTGTTTTTTGCAATTTTTATGACAATACATTTTTTTGGCCAAAATAAATAAAATATTGCTCCGAGTACAAACGTAAAGTTTAATTTTCTTCACATGGTGAGTCAAAATTTCTTGAATATTTGTCAAGGGTGTCCTGGAATTTAATGGCAACTTTTTCTCTTCATTTAAAAAGTTTATCATCTAATGCCGCCATGCTCATGACAGATATTCAACAACGGTTGATATCACCATGTGAGGAATATTAAACTCTATGTTTATACTAGGGAAATATTTGATTTATTTTGACCATAAAATATTTTGCTGTAAAAACACTGGCCTTTTCTTTCGTCCCCTTCCATCCTATTATTATTATTATTATTATTATAAGCACCACGTCTTACTACCCATTCGTGTTGTACGCATTTACGCTCATGTGTAATGGTAGGGTGATTGTGTGTGAGATGAAATGTAGGAACTACAGTTTAACGTGGGATCCGAACCACGGTGGAGGCCTGACATTCCACACATTCACAAGTTGTGATTAATACACGTCTTGTCAGAGGTGAAGGAAGGGTTTGGCAATCAGATAAATCTGTGCCGGGACCGAGGATTGAACCCCGGACCCTCAGAGCAGCTCACCTTAATTAATATGAGTTGGGTCTAACGCTAACGGACATCCACGCTCGTAACAGTAAAAAAAAACAAAACATGCGATTGTGACGTGTGAAGAGGTCTAGAATGTTTAAAACATTATGTACAAAAATTAAAGTCACGTGCTCGGCTGCATAATGTTATTTTGTCTGGCCCGGGAAGGACACGTGGGAGTTTTTGTGCCACTTGTTGCCATACCCCGTCCTCAGACCCCTCCCACACACACGTGTTCCAAAGTTGCCGCCGGCGGTATGTATCACTGATAGTATTCTTTACAGGGGCAGCAAAAAAAAATTCCACTCACTGTTATAAGATCAGTAGATTAACTTGTACATGTTCATTTACTTTAAATAAATAAAGGTTGAAATCTAATAAAAAATCGAATCGTTAAAAATTGAGATGGATTGGTATGTTTGGTAAAAAAAATACTTTGGCTGTTTGGTATATTTTTAACGACATGCGGTATTTAACAGACCATAATTTAACCGGTTGCTCTTTATTTTCGTGAAATGTGGTCTCGTACCTTACACGATGAAAATAAATTTAAGGTTATCTAAAAACAAGTTGCTTAGGGAGATTTTTGGTCAAAAAAGGGATGAGGATAATTGGGAGGAGGGGTTACATAATGATGAGTTACATACCCTCTACTCATCCCAAGACATGGTTGGGATAATCAAACCTAGCAGATTACGGTCGACACACAGTAGTATTAGTAGTAGTATTAGTATCTCAAACTACAATATACTATTTAAGAACGAAAATAACCCACTTTAGTGGCCACGTGGTCTGACGCGCTACTCTCACAATAGACTAGACTGCCGATGACGGGGAGATCGAGGTTCGAAACTTGGCCGGGTGTACCGATAGTAGTTTTTCCAAAATGGTTTTCCCCTCTCCCTCCACTCAAGTGCTGGTACATTTTTCTCTAAATATAGCCTTCCAAATCCCTAGAACCATTAGAGGTAATAGTAGATAAAAGTTAAAGCCAAACGGGTAGTAAGACGCTGTGCTAAAAAAAAGAAAGAAGAAAATACGATTATGTTCCACCATTTATTTTCCTCCTGTGGACCACACCTGGCACACCGTTGGTGGACCGCAATTTGAAAACCACGGTTCTGCAGGAATATAATTTTTTTAAATTCAAGGCGAGTACTTCTCAAAACAGCTTCTAGAGGCATCCAATTTTCAAAAATTTGCTAAAGGGAAGACTACTCCAAATAGCTTTAAAAAAATTGATATAATTTTCAAAAATTGGGAAATAGGACCATTCCAAATAGCTTTTAGAAGGCAGAATTTGCCATCACTACTCCTATTTCGTTAGCTATCATCACGAATGATAAAGCACTAAGCTCTAACTTATCAGTGACGTTCAACAACACCTTCACAAATAAGTAAAGTTACACAAATTATTGTATTTAGTAGTTCAGCTTACTTCAATCCTTGTGTATGACCACAGGTAAGTCATGTTTATTTTTCCCGTGCTCCACGTCTTACTTTCTGTCTATCAATTCTAGCTATTCATGGATTATCGTATCAAAGTTTACAATTTTTCAATATAGAGGCCCTAATCTATATACTATAGTTTAGTCGTTGAATGTCTGGAAGATATTTATGACTAATAATATAAAGATTATAAAATTATATTTTAAAGGAAATTTACCCACATTATCCGGTAGGAAAAGCGGGAAACCATTTAGGTAGAAGAAATCTCCTTCGATGGTCGCATGTTCTAGGTCACTACCCTCGCATTAGACTAGATTGCTGATGACGGGGAGATCAAGGTTCGAATCTCGATCAGTTGTATCGAGGGTGGTTTTACCTAAGTGATTTTACACTCTCCCTTCACACAAATGTGGGTACAATTGTGCCAACTCTACGTCATCGGACGCCCGGAGTTTCACCTAAGCCTACGCGGGAGCGCCTGGCCGGCTCGCGGAAGTTTTTCTCCCGCGGGAAAAAGTAGTTCGGGTAGCTGACGTAAGGACCTAATATGGTGTACGTGGGCAGTCAGAGTTGTTTTGTTTCAAGTGAAGAGGGTGAATTGACACCCCACGACTGGTGGGGAAAATCAGTGCTGACCACTCTAGCTCATTTGGGCAATAATAAATTCAACGTTCTGTGTAAACTTGTGTTTTATTGAAGTAAGTGTCCCATGTTTTCTGGAATGGTACACAATTATTCTTAAAATAACCTTCCTAATCCCTAAAACCAATAGCTTTATTAGTACATAAGAGTATAACCCGAACGAATAGTAAAACGAGGGTGCTAAAAAATACCTAGGTAGAAACTCTACAATAGACCCAGTCGGAAATACCGAACGGCGTTTTATTGTATTCGTATATTGGTACGTCCAAACAGTCACCCAGTAACCTGAAACTAGGGCTTAATGTGTAGCATTTGGGCATATTGACTTAGATTAAGTTAGCTATTAAGTCTTCTGTTGATATTATTGTTCTTTTTAAAATATATTGCTAAGCCCCCTCCCCCCCAAAAGTATTTGTTGTATAATATATTGGGAACATTCAAAAGCCAAGTAGTGCAAGTCAATTGACTTATATTCGAATTCGTTATCCCCAAACTTTTAAATGTCAAAGAGATTTAAGTAAATATTATTATAAAATAATTTGATATAAGATCATTTAGCATAATAATAATAATAATAATAATAATAATAATAATATGTTTAAGTTATAGCTTTCGTGTATGTTATATAGGTTACCACCCCTAAACTCTAAATTAACATAAACTTATTTACTTTCCTTAGCTTCTGAATTATCCAATTGAATCAAGATTAACTATGTTATAACAAATTAAAAATTAGCTAGTTAAACAAACTAATTAAGGCTAATTTTATTTCAGACAATCCAACAAAAAATTATTTGTATTCAGAGTCATAAAGAGAAAAATGGGGGGGGGGGGGGGGAAGATTTGGGGNTAGAACCCTTCAATACTATAAATAAATAAAAAACATATTTTTGTATACCTCTTCAACATAACACATACAATCCCAATTAAGTTTGAAAAAAAATCTTGAAAATTCTCCAAAGGGATTTAATATTAAAAAAAAATCACTTGCCCTACCTCTTGGGGGATTTCCCCAATGAGACTCATCAGTTAGAGCTCTTCAGGGCTTCAGTTTTCAATAGAGCTATACCTACCGAGTGGCCGTCTTTTGTTGGAAAAATAGTGCCAACAGCTGTGGATAGAAGGTGTCATGTGGTCAGCACTGTGAGCACTCCGGCCGTTAATCTCAGTTTTCTAGACTAGAGACGCTATTTGTATATTCAAGTAGCTCCTCATTTGTCCTCACAAGGCTGAGTTTATCCCGTTATTGACTCTCTGATTTATAGAGAATTTGAAAGTGCTGAGAATCGAGCCCGGGAGCTCTGGATCTGTAGCCAGGAACTTTGACCAGTCTACCACAGAGGTGGCCCAGGTAGAACACCCCGTTAAAATAAATTTCTGGGTACAGTCATTTCTGTATTGATTGATTGATTGATGTTATTTGTATGAACGATTTAATTAATATTAAAACTAATGTTTATTTGTTTCAGTGCTCTCTTATCAATATCGTACAAAATGGCGGCGAAAAATCCCGAATCTATACAGTCGTCCACGCTCTCTATAATTCAGATGGACGACTTCAACTCAACGTAAGTGAAGGAGATTTAATTTTAGGATTACCTTATCGCAGTTTTTTATTTAAACCCAACCTTGCAGGTAATTTTAGGTAATGGCTTAGCACTCCTTTACTACTTTCAAGTCAGTTGGTTTTATATTGGTTGTATTGGAAATTTGTTTACAATTTCTACGATGGATTTTTCTTCGCAAATACTAATGTAGCTACAAAAAAAAAATTCCCCTTCTTCTGGTTTCTAAGATGGCTATCTAATATTATCAGTACATCATATTGGTGGGGGAAACTCTACTCCCATCATATTTTTATTTATTTTTTTGTTCCAATATTTATATCACTGCTATATCAACGCAAAGAAAAAACTTCATGGGGTCAGCCTTCAATCTAATCAAACCAATCAAGGCCCTACCGTCTGTTGGCAAAGATAGTGCCAATTTTTCTGGAGCAAGGGTGTCATGCTGTCAGGACAACGAGCCCTCCAATCGTTAATCTCATTTTTCTAGACCGGAGCTGCTAATTTTTAAAATCCAATTAGCGCCTCATTTGTCCTCACGAGGCTGAGTTGACCTCGTGCCAGAACCACTGGTTCATAGAAAGGTTCTCTAAGCACCGGGAATCGAACCCGAGATCTCTGGATCTGTAGCCAGAAACTCTGACCACTAGACTGCAGATTCGGTCATTATAGTACTATAAACAAAGACTGTTTTGTTTTATTTTTAAACATTTGTGCAGTTTTATCAATTTAAAACATTTTTATGTATGAGTCTTTGTGAAGTTTCAATTTTAGACAATCTTAAATGATTAATTGGTTTTGTTTTATTTTACACAATGTTTGAAACCAAAGCTTAAGTTGTTTGTGCTTATTTTTCAGGACCAAGCTAACCGAAAGTGCCAAAGATTCCAAAATGTACACCACCGACAAAGGGGAGTACGACCCATTCAAACTTAGAAATGTGGAACACCCAAACAGGTAACTTTACAAAACTGTTCTGCATGGAAAAAAACAAAACAAAATCGCTCTTTTATTGGACCCGATGCTCGTGGGTTCAAACCAAGCTGAGGTCGACAAGTTTTTCTTCAGCGAGAAAAATCCGTAGCACAACTTCCTTTGGAAGGAAAGTAAAGCCGTCGGTCCCATGCCGATTTGTGGCATGTTAAGAGAACCCTGGAAGGTATGTGAAAATACCTTTCACGGTAAAAGTGATAGGACCTTTAGTGCTCGCTCATAGAAATTCTCGTGTGCTGATATAATCAGTAGGTTCAGAAAGTGTACATTAAATACAAAAAAAATAAAATAATAATAATAGCGCGTATAGGTTACATCACTCGTATCCCGGTAGTGGAAAGATTAGCCAGTACTAATGTACCGTTGTCCAGGAGACGCCCGAATGTACTAATCGTACATCCTTTCCGTGGAGGCTCTTTCCATGTCCAGATGAGAGATGATTGTGAGCGTGAGTATGATGGTGTGGAACCAGTGGAAATACTTAAACCTAACTCAAGCCAAACTAACCAAACCCTGGTGAATGTTGGGGTAATTCCCCTTTTGGGGAAAAAATACCCAGGGTACTAGCCGGGAATCGATCCTGGGACCCCAAGGCTCATAGCCAGGCGCACATACCACTACAGCATGGAGCCAGTTGATTGCTCATATAATTAGTTATTCAAATTGTACTGTATCTGTGATTTGTTGCGGTCACCGTCTCTGTACCTGTGCCCTTGTTCCTCTCAGCGATCTAGGCGTGTTCGCCCACCTGCTCAAGGGGAGCCTAGGCACAGGGATATTGGCGATGCCCAACGCTTTCAAGAACGCCGGCACAGTGTTCGGGATGGTGTTCACCCTCATCATCGGCGTCGTGTGTACACACTGCGTCCACATTCTGGTAAGTGCCGGACGATTTCAGGGGGAGGACGGATACTTTCCGAAATAAACAAAGCCGGCGTTAGGGCGATTGGCCCTTTTAATTTGGCGTGGAAATCCAGAGCCGTGGGAACAAACGGTTATCTTCAAGAATGTTTATTGTTTTGCAATTTTATTTTCTGAAACAGTTTGTTCAAAAATAGAAGCATGTTGATCATTTTATACTTTTTATACACACATCCCCTCTATAATTTTAACAGTGATCAGATTTATTTTGACAATTTTCAATAGAAAACTGCCGGCTGCATTACAAAAAATAAGAAAATGTAACACATAATAAACATCCATGCATTATCTTAGAAGAGGTGTTGAAAATATTAACATAAACATTTCACTCGTTCTCGAGAAAACTGATATTTCCAAACGTATGATTTTTCCGCAAGACCTGTCCGGTAGATAGCGCCATCTACGTTTTCCGTGATCCATCTGTTCTTGTTGGCGCGGAAGGATACTTTGGTCGGTTGTGAAGCCACGCGACGCCTCTCAACCTCCCGCACAACATCCCATAAAATAAGTTTTAGACTTGCACTCGACAGAGCCAAGGGCCTTAAGAGTGCTGGTTTGTTGGATCATCCCCAAGGCTGGGTTTAAATCCATGCATAACACATAGCTAGTTCCCTTAGGTGGCCACATGTTCTAAGGCGTCACTCTCGCAATAGACTAAACAGCTAATCACGGGGATATCGCGATTCGAATTAGGTAGGGTGCAATTGAGGGTGGTTTCCCCTATATGTTTTCCTATTCTCTCTACACGAAAATTCGGGCTCATTTCCTCTAAATCCAACCTTTCTTATCCATAAACAATTAATAAAATTAGTACATAAGCGTATAACCCAAATGGGTAATAAGACGCGGTGCTAAAATAAAATAGAGTACATTGCACAATTCATAAGAAAACCACAACGGTCTATAATGAAACGTAGTAATTAAATACTTAATCAAATCGATTTTATTTTTATTCATAGAATTACTATACTAATATTTAAGGTGGTAGTGTATTAAAGGGAGTGTTTTCGCATTCTTTTATATCGAAACATTTGTTTGACCAAAATAAATCAAATAATAATAATAGATTAAAAACAAAGCGTGTAACTGAAATAAAAAGTTAACTATTACAACAGCAATGAAATATTTATATTAGCTTGTTTATTTTTATTGAGGATTACATTAAAGTGTACAATCATTTTGTTCATATTATTATATTTAGAATCCATGGAAACATTAATTTTTACTGAGTAGCTTACGTCACTAATATATTACGTTGCCTCAATTTAACTGTACAGTCACATTTTCATATTAAGAAGCTTATCTAAAAGCTAGAAACTTTACAAGATCTACGTTAACGTATTCATACGTCAAGTCATGTGATCTATGTATTTAACGTTTGAAAATTAGTAATAATATCTACAAAATAAAGCTAATAATAAAATAAAATGTTATCAATGTTAAAAACAAAAAAAAAACACAAACCACTTCGGTGGCCACATGGTCTAACGCTCTACCCTCGCAGTAGACTAGACTGCCGATAACGGGGAGATTGAGGTTCGAATACCGGTCAGGTGTAGTGAGGTTGGTTATTTCAAAATGGTTTTCCACACAAATGCGGGTACACTTTCTCTAAATATAACCTTCCTAATCCTTAAAGCCATTAGCGTAATTAGTACATAGGCGTTTGATCCAAACTGAAAGTAGGACGCGGTGCTAAAAAAAAAAGTTCGTATTGTTCTTAAATTGTTCCCTCTTACCGGAGGCCTAGTGTAGTTATAGTTTGCATCTGTAATGGCGCAGTAACTTCAGAATTGTTGCCAACTTTCAAGGCCAAAATGTTGTTTCCACGTGATCTTCCAAGAACACAATGACTAGCAGTCGGCATCACGTGTATGGGGCAAAAAATAAAATATTAATGGATCTTTTACTCTCTGCAACCCTGTAGAATAGAGAACGCAAGAAGAGGATCTATCACATTTACACTTGAACAACTTATTAGCGTCATATTTCTCTGTCAATACCTTCTTGGAGCCTTTAGAGTTGGTATTCTTACGACATTGCTGGGCATTCTTCCTCATCTCTATTAGAATATTAACAATGGTATTGAGACACCTCGAGTTTTCCTTTGCGACCTGAGCAGGTAGGCGCACTTAGAAGACATTTCAAATAGCCTTTATTCTAATGTGTTGGCCACTCAACAATGCTCTTATCAACGCTACTGATACTCAGTTCGGTGGCCGCATGGTCTAATGCACTACTCCCGCAGTAGACTAGATTGCCGATGACGGGGAGATTGAGTTTTGAATCTCTGTCGGGTGTATTGATGGGGGTTTTTCCTAAACGGTTTTCCATTCTTCCTCAATTCAAATACGTGTTCACTTCCTCTAAATATAACCTTTCTAATCCCTAAAGCCATTAGCGTAATCAGTGCATAAATGTATAACAAGAATGGGTAGTAAGATGAGGTGCTAAAGGAAAAAAAATTAGTAGGCTAGCTCTAAGCAATATTGGCTCAGAAAAAAATCTTCAGAATAAATGTTAAGAAAAATTATCAGAACCACTTGAAAAAACAAAAACAAAAACAAATGAATGTATATTTTTCCTATGTAATTTTAAAGTTTAAAAAAATGGTTTTGTGATATTCGATTCGATTTTCCGTATTTTTTGTTTGCAAAATTGGTTTGGAAATTAACAATAGTTTGTAACTAAAAGAAACTCAAATGGAATGTTCGAAGAGTACCATCCCCATAGTTTCTATTAATTTGGAGTGAAAGATGGTTCGAGTTTTTACAAATTCTAAGCTTGAATCCTAATCATTATTTTGACTTCTCGAATTAAAATCATAGTAAAACATGATCAACCTTTTTATTTAGCACTACGTCTTATTATCCGTTCGGGCTATACGCCCACGTACTAACTATGCTAATGGATTGGGAATAAGTAAGTATGAGTTTAGAGGAAGTGAACCCGCATTTGCTTGAAGGGAGAGTGGAAAACCATTTTAGGAAAAAACCTCAGTACACCCGGCCGAGATTTGAACCACGATCTCCCCGTCATCGGCAGTCTAGTCTAATGTAAAGGTGACGCCTTATACCATGCAGCCACCAAAGTGGGCTTACATTCATTCTTAATTAGCAATAAAAATAAAAATTTAATATTACAATTATTTTGTTGTTGTTATAATTCATTCAATTTAACATATCATACGCATTTATTTAAGTGATAAATTATTGTATGGGGACTGGACGTTGGGTTTTTCCTATGATTATTTTTTACAAAATCACCACTACTCAGTATAAGAGCTCTAAAACAAATTCCAACAATATATATACTTGATATTTTCTAGAATCCTCGAAACTCGAATGTCTTTAAGGATTCGAAGGATCCAAGGCGTTTTATAACAAACTACTATCTACGAGAAATCCCCGTGGCGACCATTCTTCCAAATTTGTGAATTTGTTTGTCTCTACAGGTGCATTCAGCCCATGTCTTGAGCAAACGGGAGAAGATCCCTTCTTTGAGTTATGCTGACACTGCTGAGATCGCTTTCAAGAGCGGGCCTCCAGAACTTCAGAGGTTGTCTACTTTCTCCAGGTGAGAAGATAGTTTTTGTTACAGAATTTAGTTTGGAAAGCCACGGTGATAGTCTTTTTTTACACAATTTAGTTTGCAAAGCCTCGGAGATTTTATGCTTTCTCCGGTAAGAAATAGATTTGTCGTTACAGTATTTAGTTTGTAACGCTTCAGAGATTGTCTTTTTTCTTCAGGTAAAAAGAGATTTGTTATATTACAGAATATAGTTTGTAAAATTTCATATATTTTCTGCTTTTCCCAGGTAAAAAGAGATCTGTTGTGACAACATTTAGTTTCACAAGGTTTAAAGCTGTGTGCTTTCTCGAGGCAGAAAGAGATATGCCGTGACAGCATTTAGTTTGCCAAACTTAAAAAATTGTCAGCTTTCTCCAAGAAGGAATAGCTGTGCTGTGACAGCATTTAGTTTGCTATGCTTAAGAGATTATCCGATTTATTTAGTTAGGAGTAGATCTGTTGTGACAGGATTTTTAGTTTAAGAATTTTCAGCTGGCTTTAGCTTTAACATCTGGTTCACGTCAGTATTTATTTCATAAAACTTCAAAGGTTGTCACTTTGACAAACTAAATACTATTTATTGAATCTTATGACCGTTTACAAATATTTCAGGTCTATTTTAACCTACCCGTAAGTAAAAGGGAGGTCTTTTTCATCTACAACTTTTGAAAATTAATTTAAATTTTACTATCTGTTAATTCATTATAGAGATTTTGACATTTTTTCAATGTGGTGTATTTTACCTCAATTTGTTATGTTTTTTAAAACTGTTAAGTTAGTATATAATTCCACTATATTCTTTCGACTCCCTTGAAACAAAAATAAACCTATTAAAAAAAATTGGTTTCATGCTCCTTAACTGTGATAATTTTTGGATACCGTGGATGCCGTGATACGTAAACACACATTTATTTTTAAAAATGAATATAAATACTTGTACATACCTTCTCAAATAGTCTGATCGAGCTTGGAAGACGTAAAAATACAACGTATGTATACATTAGTATTTATAATGTAATTAACTTCCAGATACGCCCTACATTTTAAACAAAATCGTAAAGGACATTTTCAAAAATTTCAAATTTTCAAAAATTAGCAAACACAATACTGAACTACCCACATATGAATTTTATAAAACAATAATATATTCTTATTTATTATGTTAAACACTCTCCATAAACCTAATTGTATCCATATTGTGAGAGCAATTTTTAAAAAGTAATCAATTTAAGCTACCCTTAGCTCGCTTTTGTGGCTGCATGATCTAAGACGTCACCTTAGCAATAGACTGTCGATGAAAGAGAGACCATAATTCATCCCGGTCGGGTGTATTGAGAGTGGCTTTTCCTAAGTGGTTTCCCATTCTCTCTCCACACAATGTGGGTACACTTCCTCTATATTAAACCTTCCCTATCCCTAACCCATTAGCCTAATTAGTGCATACCATACATAAAATCTGAACAGTTAAGCGTGATGGAAAAAAATTACTCTTAAATCAATTTTTCTCCAAAAAACAAGTTTACAATGCTGTCTATCCTGTATAACACTATCCAGATATCCAAATTAAACAACATTGTTAAAGCCAATTTAAAAAAATTTTGAAATTTCTAAAACCAATTTTCAATAGCTAATCTTAATTCTATGGATAACATTTTTAAAAAATACATAATTTGCCCTTGAGGAATGATTATATAACATCTAAATATCAAGTTGGAATTAAATCCCTCAAAAAGTTAGCTCTAGATAGTCAGACACATAATTGTAAGCAAGACAAATTTTTTTTTTTTAGTTTGGAAGAACTTAAAACGTTAAGATCCATCATATCCTAGAGCTATAAAATTTTCTGTAATACAAGAGAATGCAAAATGCCGAAAACAAATTATTTGTATAATGAACCTCTTTTTCAATTCTTACAGACGCGACTGTACTAAGTTTGTTTCAAGGGCATACGTAAACTCGAGTTAAGTTTTTAAAAATTATTTTTATGTTTTAAAACATTCGCGTGCTTTGGGTAATTTTTCTTAGAAATCAATTTGTCTATATTATTCGTGTCAGGGCCATTAAAAGTTGCATCTTCTCGTTAACCTGTTCAATGCCATCCCTTCTAAAGTGAGTTTTTTTTATAATAACTTGGTTTACTTAACAGTTTCAAGAAAGAGACTTGGATTATTTAAAACTACAATCCAATTTTCTTAGGCATCACCTTATCTAAAGCTAGAGAAGCTATTAGATATACTTTCACGTATTCATACGTCAAGTCATAAGATCCTTAGCTGTTACTTAAAAAATAACATTAATATTATAGTTATAACAAAATGTTATAAATGTTAGTTGCAAAAATATAGTGATTGTATTTTATAAAAGGCCCTTTATATGAAGTTGGGACTGTATTTAAATCAGACTTTATTCATGTCTCCAAATACAGTCCAATTTTCATAGGAAGAAAAGTTTTTAAAAAATACAATTTTTTATCAATATTAATAACATTTTACTATGTTATTAATGTTATTTTATAGGTAATGATAATTAATATCTAACGTTAGTGACATCTGTAGATTCCATGACTTGACGTATGAATACATGGTAATATATCTAGTAAGTTTTCTAAGCTGTTTTACTATGAACATCGGACTGTACGTATTAAAACATTTCTTGCATCCTCATAACCAAAAAAGGTTTGTGACCCTACAGCAAGGAATGACTTTCGCGAAGGTCCCGTCGTCGTGACGTCATAAATGATGGGTGGGAAAACTGATGTGCTGTTGCCTGAGGTCGTGATGACCTTTTGGCTGGATTCCAGTCACGGAATGGAGCTACATAAAAACAAATCAACTGGAATAAAGAGAGACGCTAAGAAAAAAAACAACAACAACAAAGCACACGTCCACCTTTAACTGTGTAAAAACTGGTACCTATACTCCATCCGTCACTTCTTAAATAATCGGCCCCGTGGTGTAGTCGTCAATGGAGCTGGGTATGTACAGTAGCCCCATGGCTTCTTTGGTGCTGACTGACAGCTCACAGCTGACAGCTGACGGCTTTGAAAAGCTACCAGACCAAATTATGTATCCCTACGCCGAACCATATGATCTGCAAAAAACATGTGTTTAGCAGCTGCCAGTTATGACAGTCAAAATTTAGGTATATACCTAAATGTTGACTGTCAGAAGTCAGCTGTGAACTGTCAGTCAGCACCAAAGAAGCCATGGGGCTACTGTACCTAGGGGTCCCAGGTTCGATTCCCGGCTGGTACCTTGGTTATTTTTCCCTGAAGGGAAGTTACTCCAACAGTCACAAGAGGTTGGTTGATTAGGCTTAAGTTAAGTTCTAGTTCCACACCCTCATACTCACTATCACCATCACCTCACCTCATAGGGACATGGGAAGAGCCTCCACGGAAAGGATGTACGATTAGTACATTCGGGTGTCCACTGGTCAACGGTACATTAGTACTGGATAATCTCTCCACCACTGGACTACGATTGATGTAGTCCAGTCGCGCTATATTACATTGTCACTTCTTGACTCTTTATGAATAAATATACTCACGCATTCATAAACTCATAACTGACTGCTCTTTAGCAGCTAATGGAGTTATTAAAATTGATAAATGAATATATTTGTGAAAAAGAATTATTTTCCGGTTGTTATGGCTGAATATATTCGGTTTTTAAATATATTGCCAAAATTAAATTCCCGAATATATTTGGGTGTTTCAGTTAAGAGGTTAAAACAAATTCACTTCATATCATATCAGAGCTAAGCATTCAATAATATTATGTTTCAACTTTTCACGCATTATGTGTTATGGACTATTCGCTATGGGCCATGCGCTATGCATGGATATAAGCCCAGCCTTCTCTACGTCACTGGCACTTCTTAATGAAACGTTTGTGACATCATGTCCTCCTTGGTTTACATCGTGTTTTGGATCGAACACGCCGATCTCTTTGGTGTCACACCTTAAGTCTATCCAGCTTAGGAATGCTGGTGACATACAGTCTCAGTAGCAATGGCCATAAGATCTTCTCTCTGTTATATGTTTAGAGAACACACGATATCTTGAAAGCGTGATTGGGGAGAAAGGTGGAAGTAGAGAGGATCCAATAAGAAGAGGAAAGCAGGGAGAGTTGTTCTATAGGTGTGTAAGACACCTGCTGTGG
Organism: Timema genevievae; assembly: GCA_902155825.1. NCBI lineage: Eukaryota > Metazoa > Arthropoda > Insecta > Phasmatodea > Timematidae > Timema > Timema genevievae. The sequence continues at coordinate 50,958 of CABFWO010003479.1, forward strand.
AGAAGAGAAGTGCTCCAGAAGTGTAAGGAAATGTTGTGCAGGGCGTACTTTGTACCAATTGTCACATATGCAGCAGAAACATGGACAGTGAATGTAAGAGAGACTAGGAAATTAGGAACATGTTAGCTGTCTCGGGGAGAAACAAGATTAGGAATTAAGTTGTACAGGAAAGAGTGGGGGTACAGGAAGTACAAGAGATAGTAGAGGAAGCAAGACTGAGATGGTATGGAAAGTGCTCCAGAAGTGTAAGGAAATGTTGTGCAGGGCGTACTTTGTACCAATTGTCACATATGCAGCAGAAACATGGACAGTGAATGTAAGAGAGACTAGGAAATTAGGAACATGTTAGCTGTCTCGGGGAGAAACAAGATTAGGAATTAAGTTGTACAGGAAAGAGTGGGGGTACAGGAAGTACAAGAGATAGTAGAGGAAGCAAGACTGAGATGGTATGGACATGTAAAGAAGATGAAGGAGTGGGTGCATAAGAAAATGATGGAAAATGAAGTATGTAAGAAATATACCTCAAAGGAGACCAAGAAAGAGATGGGAGGAGCAGAAAATAGAGAGTGTGCACGTGAGAGGAGAGGAATGAAAGCAATTAAAGGAAGAAGAATGGTGGAAGGATAGAAGAAGATGGAAGAATTTTACTAAACTGACCCTACCAGAGGCTGGAAACAGTGGATGATAATGAATAGGACGAATAGCCTTACAACAAACCGTTTAATGAATAATACATAAGGTAGTGTAGGCTTAGTGTTTCCAACGACTGTATAAAATAACTATATTACACCCTCGTGTATCCATTCCTCAAACTATAAGAGCTATAAAACCATTAGGTTAAGTTGCTGTCAATTTGCAAGTGAATACTTTTACAAAAAATTTTTTTTCTATTTTAAGCGTTTTTACATTATTTATATACCAAACTATAAAAATAACCATCTGTTGTTCACTTAAAAATGCTTTACAAACGAGATTTTTTTTAAAAGGCTGCCTTCTCTTCATAATTTAAGATGATGTACCGGAAGAAATAAGCACGATTGAGGACGTCATACAAACCGTATTCGGTTGTGTTCATGCGCATGCGTTTACCAAATAAAAACTTTTATTTTGAAATTAATATTTTGTATGGCTCTTTCTCTAAGTAATTTTTTTTATTTATTTTATAATTTATGGTGGCCAGTTATAAGAAGATACAGGTGTGATTATAAAAAAAAAATTAATTTAATAATTCATACAGAATATTATTTCTTGTCACCACAACCATGAAACAAAAACATAATAGTAAAATTAGTATTTGTTTGTTCTTTAAATTAGTTACAAAAATGCCAATTATATAGTAATCCTCATGAAATTATTATTTTGAGTGATTGATAACACTTTAGATTGATAATATAATCATATTATTAAAATAATAATTCTACATAGGTTAGTTAACATTAATGACTTTAAATCAATGTTTGAAATAAAAATCTTCTGCTAGCTTTTTTTATTAATATCATCACTGTGTTTTACTACCTGTTCAGGCTATACGCATACATAATAATTACTCTAATGGAAGGAAACATGTTAGAGGTAATCTACCCACATTTGCGTGAAAGGAGCGTGGGAAAACATTTAGGAATAACCCTCCATCAGTAGAACCAGCTGGGATTCAAACCCCGATCACTTCGTCTTCATCAGGCCAATCTAACATGAAAGTGACGCCTTTCAGACCATTTTGCTCCTGATTCTATCAACTGCCGGTTACCGCCACTCCTACCCTGAATACACTATAGATGTCAGTGTTGTCTATGTTCATGACCTCTATATAGAGGACAATGTTTTATTGTCTCCACGTATGATCGTTTGGACATGAGCGCTGATTGTGTTTCCTGCGACGTACCTTCAGGTAAGCAACCCCGTCATTGAGGCCCTCCCAGTAGCCTAGACCCACTTCCTCGGGGTGACCTCATCCTCGCCAATCGAACAACGACCATCCGGACGACGTCATTGGATCCTTCACATCCGGAAAGATCGGTATGTGATCTTTTGTCAGGTGTGTGGGTTTTGGACACACGCGAATCGACGACACATTGTCTGTAACTGCGACTTATTTGGTTTAACCTCCAGTAAGGCTGAAGTTTGTTTTTACTACGACTACCCGTCTAATTTCCATTGGAATAACCTTATTATAACTGATATAAAATAGATTATTATTAGACCGCGTCTTACTACCCATTCGGGTTGTACGAACTTACGCTAATGTGTAATGGTAGGGTGATTGTGAGATGAAATGGAGGACCTACAGTTTAACGTGGGATCCGAACCACGGTGGAGGCCTGGCATTCCACACATTCACAAGTTGTGATTAATACACGTCTTGTCAGAGGTGAAGGAAGGGTTTGGCAATCAGATAAATCTGTGCCGGGAACGAGTATTGAGCCCTGGACCCTCAGCACAGAAGTCCGACACCTTACCCCTAGACCACCATGTCACCTTAACTGATATAAAGGTTACTAGATCTACTTTAACATATTCATACGTCAAGTCATGTGTGCAGCCGTCACTTTTGATAGAAATTATCAATATCTATAAAATATAAACACATTAATAATTGAAAAGTTTTGAACCGAGACCTGCTTCGGTGGCCGCATGGTCTAAGGCATCAATCTCATGTTCGATTAGACTGCCTATGACAGAAAGATCAAGGTTCGGATCCCAGTCGGGTGTACTGAAGGTTTTTTCTCCTAAAATGGTTTTCCACTTTAACTATCTCCACGCAAATTCGGGTACATTTCATCTAAATTCAAACTTCCTCATCTATTTCTAAACTCATCAACGTAATTAATGCATATACGTATAATCTTAAATGTAGTAAGAGGCAGTGCTAAAAAAAAAGTTTGGCCGCAAAAAGTATTGTTTTTTTCCTAAATGGCTCTTTCTATGAAAATTGGACTCTTACCTATTAATACTTCATTCATAGTTTCCTCATACAAAATAATAATAATAATAATAATAATAAAAAAGCTGTGTTGATGAATATCCCTTACAAAATGTATTGAATGTTATTTGATTGTATATCTTATGTCTTTTTGAACACCTGCGTCAATCAAGCATTTGGAATTCCTATCATTCATTTCGAACACACCCTTCGCTAAGCGTGTCCAACAACAGGTGTCGTATCATTTATTCAGCTGTATGTTGTTGGAGCGTGCAGGAAGATTTTTACTGTCATCGTTCAAATAGGGATGTAGGAATGGCAACCACTTTACAACGGATCGCGAATAGAATTTAAAAATTGTCTTATAAAAAATAAGTATTTGAGGTATTCAACGTGAAATATTTCTAAAATGTGGTGCTGGAGAAGACTTGTAAAAAAAATCAGGTGGGCAAATAGTGTGACAAATAAACAAGCTCTAAGAAGAGTGGGTGAGAAGAGAACCATTTTGGTTTTAATAATTCTTCGGTACAGACAAAACTAGATCGGACACATTCTTAGAAGGAATTGTCTTCTGCACGACATCATTGGAGGTAAGATTGAGGGTAAGAGGAGCTTTGGAAGAAGGAGGATTTAAATATTGGGGGACTTGAAGGAAAGAAGAATATTCTTGTGGCTGAAGGAGGAGGCAGAGGACAGGGCACTTTGGCGGTCTAAGTTCACCGACAAAAGGAATGGATCTGTTGTAAGACAGAACACATAATAATAATTTATAAACCGACTGATTATATCACCACATGAGTTATATACTAGCTCAAATATATAACAAACACATTACCCAGACCCCACCCATTAATTCATCACTGTGAAAGGGAAAACCCCAATTTCATCAATGATTAAATTTTCGACCATTCCGGGAATTGAACCTGAACCCTCAATTCAGAAGGCAGACACGCTCCCAACTGAGCTAAGGTATCGAACTTTTATACAAAAATACAACTAATATAAAATATATATTTCAATCAAGTACTTTCTTGATTTTCAAATCACAAGATTTGTAAAAATTATTTTTATATCACGTCTTACTTTCCATTCACGCTGTTTAAATTTTAAAACTAATGTTAAATGGATGTTTAAGATGCATTTTAGTTTATATATTTAATATACACTTATTTGCTTGGAGGGAGAGGGGAAAACCTTTTAGGAAACAACCCCTATTCACACCCGGAAGATAGTTGAAACCCCTCACCCAGCAAACAAGTTTGTACGAAATTGATGCTTTTGTCCCCAGGACCACTGGTTTAGGTTATTAAATATTGCATTTTAAAATTGATAGCATACATTAGCTCAAGTCTTGTAAGAGAAACAAAGGGCTGCCATTCACCCGAAAAACCAGGAAAAGATAAGGACTTTTTATGTATAGGAAAAACCGGGTAGATATGAGCGATTTTACAACGGAAAAAAAACACATAATATTTATGAATTTGATATATTAATCTTCATTCCTTACGAAGGTAAAGCTAATAGAATAACTAGGTACTCTGGCATACCTACGTGAGGTATTTAGAGCAGAGAATATGTATTAATGGTCAAATGGGGACAGAGAAGGGAGGTGAACATATCCCTGGTACAGTTTTAACAAACTCTGCTTACTCTGGAAACAAAACACGACAAGACACTGGCTATTTCTAAAGATTATTTAGTATTTACTGTGAATTCGTCAACCCACTTTGAAAAGGTACATAATTTCTTACATTGTTAGACAGCGTAATATAATCTTATTTATGCACGTCTAGGCCTATACATAAAGATTAGATTGTCAAACTCACTGACATACTCATGCATCAACATTATCAGCTGCTTTGTACCCTTGAAACACAGTTCATATACCTACAATATCAAGGGGAGAATATATGAAAAAACTTCATTTAAAAAAAAAGCACAGAAACGCGTCAATTATTCTAATTAATTCATGATGAAGGTGGTTCAGATAACAGAAAATTTGCATGGTTAGATAAAAGAAATAAAAAATGCTATCTACAAAAATCACACACACACACACACACACACACACACACACTACAATGTATAGGCTAATAAAACTAGCAAATCCGTACGGAAATTGCGCAATGCTTAGGTAAAATTAGGGGGAGAGTGGGAAATTATTTGACTTTGTCCAAACTAACGAAAATAAATATTTTTCTCAAATGAATAAAACAAAAATAAACGTAAATTTTAGTTTTAAAGATAATTTATTTAAAGATGTAATATTTATAACATATACCCACCCCATAGCCCAAGCTGTCCCAGAGATGCGTCTGGGTGGCGAGAAGAGGAGGGTGGAGGGGGTGAATTTTTCTACTTCGGGTGAAATTTTTGTAATTTCAATAGCCTTTACACATCTTCAGGTCAACACATTTTTTTGAATTAGAAAATTTAATCAAATGTTTCTAGCAATCTTGTTCAAATTTTATATCCGAAGAATGTTTCCTATAATCTTAAAAATAATGTGTGTAACTAAACATTATTTATGATCGGGTCATACCATTTATTTATCATTTTCAATAGAAGTCTGTTTGGATTATTCTCTGTTGACGTATCTGAATTTATATATGCTTACGTTTACGATGTCATCTAAACACCAGTAACTTTGTTCAAGTATCACGTCTTACTACCTGTTCAGGTTATACGCCTATGTACTAATTACATTGATGAGCTAGGGATTATTAAGGTTGAATTACCCGCCTCGGTGGCGTAGTTAGCTAACGCGCTAGTCGTGTTGAGCTCGACCGCCGAGGACGGGGAGATCGAGGTTCGAATCTCGGTCGGGTGAGCTGGGGGTGGTTTTTCCTAAATGGTTTTCCACTCTCCCTCCACGCAAATGCGGGTTCACTTCCTCTAAGCTCAACCCTCCCAATTCCTAATCCATTAGCGTAATTGGTACTTAAGCGTATAACCCGAGTGGGTAGTAAGACGCGGTGCTAAATATTATTATTATAAGGTTGAATTTAGAGGAAGTGTACCCAAATTTGATTGGAGAAAGAGTTGGGAAACATTTAGTAGGAACCACTCCTAGTACACTCGACCAGGATTCGAAACCCGATCTCTCAATTCTAGACAGTCTAGTCTATTGCAAGAGTGACGCCTTAGACCATGTGGACACCGAAGTAGGTATTTATTAGTCGCTATTAAAAAAACAATTTAGTACCTGCCCAAAAAATAACTGTACGTTGAAATATCCAGTGAGATATATAAAATGTGTCCATTATGCACCGAAGTTTTCTTCTTTTCTTAGAAATAATCAACCTCGGTGGTCTTGGGGTAAAGTGCTCGCCTCAGGACCTGATGTACGTGGGTTAAAACCCAGCTAGGGTCAATGGATTTTCTTTAGCGATAAAATTCCGTAGCACAACTTTCTTCCGAGTGGAAGTGAAGCCGTTGGTCCCCATGTCGATTGTGACATGTAAAAGAACCCTGTAAGATATGTTAAAAATACCTTTCCCGGCAAAATTGGTAGGCCCTTTCAAGCTTGCTCATAGAAATTATCATGTGCTTACATAATCACTTGGTCCAGAAATTTCACGTTAAATACATTAAATAAATAAAATAAAAAAAATCTTCGAAATGTTTTGAAGATTCCTAAGCTATTGCAGATATGAAAGGAGAAGCAAAGTAGATTTGACCTTAAAATCTTCAACATCGCCATTTCAAAGCTTCGCACGCCTCCACTAGCCTGTTAGATGTCTTGGACTATCGGACAGCACTTAATTAAAGGAGAAAGAAAATATATTATCATTAGTATTACTATTTTTATTGTGATTGCAGGTCGTTTGTTAACGTCGCCTTGGCAGCCACGTACTACAGCGCCCTCTGTGTTTATATAGTATTCATCGCCACCGCCATTAAACAGGTTGGTGGCTAGGTTTTTCTTTCTCACTGTTAGTACAGTCCAACTTTCATAGAAAGTGGCCTTTTTTTGAAAATACAGACACATATTTTTGTGGTAAATATTGAAAACGTTTTACAATATCCTTAGAGTTGTTTATAAAGCATTTATATCGCATGACTTGAAGATCTAGTAGATTTAAAAAAATATTCTTACTATGAAAGTTGGACTATAACCTTATAGATTAATCCTAATTATATATACATACATTATTTTTAACTTATATCCATCTCTACTGGACCACCGGATGGCGGATTTGAACTGTTCTTAATTAATGACGAAAACAATGACAACAGAATGCTTTTAGAATATTTGTGTGACAAACCGGAGTTTAAAACTGGAAATAAATCAATAGTACGATGCACCGCACATACTAACGCTCACCTTTAACTAAAAATGGAGATATTTACTTCAAACTTGTAAGATATAGTAAACGAAATAATATTATTTAGCACCGCGTCTTACTACCCGTTCGGGTTATACGCCTAAGTACTAATTACACTAATGGATTAGGAATTGGGAGGGTTGAATTTAGAGGAAGTGAACCCGCATTTGCGTGGAGGGAGAGTGGAAAACCATTTAGGAAAAACCACCCCCAGTTCACCCGAGCGAGATTCGAACCTCGATCTCCCCGTCCTCGGCGGTCGAGCTCAACACGACTAGCGCGTTAGCCAACTACGCCACCGAGGCGGGTACGAAATAATAGAAATTGTGGTAGACACTCAATGGGATAAAGTGCATCCCATTCTTCCAAAGAAAATAAATTAAATAATATATATTGTTACATAAACATATTCATAAAATAGTAGCATCTTGGTTCATCAAAGAACATAACAATAAACTCCCTCATTTCTCATATCTTAATTTAAAAAATATTATTTGTTTACAAGTCAGAAACTATTGGTTTTATAAATATATATTCGTTTTGCTCGTTGGGGGCTCCGCCCCAAACCCCCAGTGAGTTTTCTTTGCAAGTGGATGAAAACCAATGTAATTCCAGCGTTGTTTTGAACGTAACATCTTAAATTTACCGGTATTGTATTGTATTTTTTACACCTTATTTTAGTTTCTTCATATTTATAGGGCAGCTAGAATCATCAAATTTGGCACGCTTATGTAAATTGGGTATGCCAGTATTCTTGCCGAATTTTATGATTCTAGCTGTCCCATAAGTGTGTTAGAAAATTTAAAAATATGTGGAAAATGTGCAAAATTTACCTAAAATCAAAAAACCTAGTTCTATTAAAGTTATAACCGATGGAGATACGACCAAAAGTAACAGAATCAATATTGTGGATCTCATAAAATCCGTAGCGCTGCTGGTGCAATCCGTTCTTTGATAGGTCTTACCGTTTAGCCACAAGAGACCTCCAAAGAAAGGTCCACACCGACTTTAAAGTTGCTCCACCATTTTGAATTTTATCGGGGGTTAAAAAATTAAATTGTTTAACTTTTTGGAATTTTCACGTCGGTTACAGGCTAGAAGCTATAAGTTTGCCAAATTTCAAGTTTCTAGATCATCTGGAAGTGGGTAAATATTAATGTCAGTGAGTGAGTGAGTGAGTCAGCCATGTGGCTTTATATTAGTATATTTCGCTTTTTTTCAATAGTACTACAACTTTACAACGACAAGTCATTTCATATCTTATAGATTTGTGGAGATATTAAAACTATTGGTGACACAGCCACTTGGGTAAAGTAACTTCTAAATAATTTTCCTGGAAAAATTAGATGCGCCATTTTGTTTCTAATGTTAAACAGCTGTTGGATACGAATTTTAATTCAAATAGTTAAAAATTATATCGAAAAAAAATCTATTTTTTTAATACAATTTGTAAACTACCCTTAATTTTAGAGTTAGATATCTATTTTTTTTTTAAATCGGGGGACCCTTATAGAAACCACAGCAAGTTCTATCCCGTCCGGTAAAATGGTTTCGGCTCAAGACGTAGATACAGACACACAGACAGGAGGCATATCAGGAAGTCATGAAACGTCAACATATACATTTTTTTTACGATTACAATACTTCTCTCTCCGATGGTTTGAGAGAAAGTAAAAAAAAAAATACGGCCTTGTCTGGCAGTTCTATGTATCCACATTTCATATCCGCCGTCTCTCTTTCAGGTGGCGGATTACCACTATCCGTTGGGGACCACCGCCGACGAGACCATCAACATCCGTCTGTACATCCTCATGCTGGTCCCCTTCCTGTACGCCTTGGGACTGATAAGGAACCTGAAATATCTGGTGCCCTTCTCGGCGCTCGCCAACGTTTTCATCCTTATAGGCTTCTGCATCACCCTGTACTACATGTTCACGGACATTCCGGACACGTCCGATAAAGTGGAGATCACTCCCGACTTCTCGACTCTTCCGGTCTTCTTCAGCACCGTCATCTTCGCGATGGAGGGCATTGGAGTGGTCAGTGACGAGAGGGGAACCAGCCAGAATACTTAGTAGAGATAGCAAGTACCCGCTTTAGTGGTCACACGGTCTTAAGGCAAATAAATTGGACCACTGAGGACAGGGAGATCGAGGTTCGAATCTTGGTCGGATATACTGAGGGTGGTATTTCCAAAATTTGTTTTACACTCTCCCCCTCCACGCATGTGTGGGTGTACTGCTTCTAAATATAGCCTTAACCATTAGCGTAATTAGTACATAAGCGTGTAGCCTGAGCAGGTAGTAAGACACGGTATCAAAAGAATAAAAGAACCTTGATGATTAGGCAACAGCTTCTACAGAGCTGCACTGCGGGACTGTATAGTCAGAGTCATCAAGTTATTTAATCATAATGCATAAGGGCAGGAGTTGGCAACTTTTGTGGGCTCCGATCGACTTTTACATTCATCAAATATCCCACGATCACCATTAGTTTATCCATTCTACCTTTAATTTTTTTTTCTATAAATCTTGTATTTAATCCTTAAATTTTATATTCTCCAATTCACATCTCCCTGCTTTTATAGAAAACACATAAATAGATAAAATGTACACTCAATTTACCCTGAAAGGTTGCAGACTTACCTTGACGGATTACACCATGACCCCATCTTATAGGCTTACCATAGTGTAATAACGTAAGGTAAGCTAGCCTTTTCATGACGGTATAGTTTTCTTACATGATTGACTGAAAATTGCTGCGAGATCGACCGGTTTATCTCAACCTTTTGCAGACCCCTACTTAAGGGTGTAAAAGTGAGTTTTTATTTATTTTTAACAAATTTTATTTTTGTTCTATTTGGACTAACAAACTTTTATTATGAAATAAATATTGTTTTGAATTTCTATATAGAAAATACCACTCTATTTATTGTAGTTTTAATTATTTGTTAGTAAAATCTCAATAAACCTGATAAAATATTTTTAAATGATAATACAAAGGGAAAATTGCCGAAAAACGTTTACTATTTAAAAAAGCTTAAATAATTGAAATATTCCAGATTGTTTCCCATCGATAGATTAAAATGTTAAAAGTAATCCTAATATTGTAGATTAATGGAAACGCAAGTCAACATACTATACGTATTTTATTTACAGTTTTTATAAAAAAGTTATAAGACCAAAATTTAAAAAAATTCTTCAGTAGATACATTTGGTTTAATTTTCTACTCATAGTAATCCCAAAAGTTATTTTAATATCTTTGATAAATATATTGGCAATTTGACAATATGCGTACAACCTGAAGAGCTAGTAAGACGCGCTGATAAAAGAAATTGCCCATAAATGTTTTAAATCAGAGGAAGTCATGTTCAAAATCTACGATGACCACGGAAATTATTTAAGAACTTTTTAAACTACTAGGTATAGAAAATTAAACTAAAAGTACCTACTGAAGCAACATTTAATTTATTTTCACAAAAAAAATATTATTTTATCATTTAGAACATATAAAAACTAATCCCACCTTTAAATTTAAATTTTCCCTTAAAAAAATAACAGAAACATACCCTTTTTTTTATACCTCGTTTATTTGACCTCTTAAACGCTGGATCTTTCAAGGCTCAAACCCATACTGAGGACTTTTAATGGAGATTTATTAAACAAAATGGAGTCTATACTACTCAGGAAGCGTCAAGATTTAGCAACACGGTACTGTAAACAACCTAAATAAATAAAATAGGGAAATATATAACACTAATAACCACTTCACATCTATAAGATAAGAGAAGGCTCTCAATTTGTTTTCTTTTCAAGTCAAAGCTTCCTTCTCTGGCTTAGCTTCGAAAATTATACTTAATAAAAATACGACTGGTTTCACAGCCAAGAGATAAAATAATACGTTTGTCTTTAAGATGGGGGGGGGGNGGGGGGGGGGGAAAGATAGTTGAGAAAAGGGCAATGTTTTTTGCAGTTTTTATAGTAACATATTTTTTGGCCAAAATAAATAAAATATTGCTCCAATAAAGATAATTATTTTATTTTATTCACATGTTGATATCAACAGTTGTTGAATATCCGGCATGAGCATAGTCGCATTTGACGAGAAACTTTTTTTAAAGAAGAGAATAACTGTCATTAATTCCCAGGGCACTCTTGACAGATATACAAGAACTGTTTAGGTCATCATGTGAAGAAATTTAAACTTTATATGTCAAATATCTTATTTATTTTTCTATAAAAACTGCCTCTTTCTTGTTTCTCCTTCCAAGCCCCCTTAATTTGCTAGATAACCCTCTTAAGAACACCAGGAATGTTATGCAATCCATTGAAGCATCCACGTTGAAAGGTGTTTCTACACAGCATGGTGTATGAATAGAGGTTTTCTGATAGCATGACACCTTTAAAAATATAAAAAATAAATTTTGCAATAAAAAAATTATAAAATTTTACTTCATTATTATTATTACTATTATTTTAAATGTATTTATAATAGGCCTATCTATCAAAAGTGACAGCTGCAGATTAGTTACATGACGTGTAAATATTTGACAGTAGATCTAGTAAGTTTTCTTTCTATGAAAATCGACTGTATATAACACTCTGAATAATACATTATTTTTAATATGTTGAGGGAAAGTTTAGCTAAAAAAATAATCGGGTAATTAGTTTAGATCTTAAAGACAATATATTTCAAAATATGTAGAGTAATAACATGTTCAAAAATGGGTAAGCCGTTGGATTAATAAGGGTGTTAAACTAGAGAAAACAAAATATTATTCATTCTGAATTAGTAATTTATTATAGTTTTTCAAGAGAATGCATTTAATTCTCCTTGAACAATGCGCCCATCATCCTTTATTCGTGTAAATGTTTGTTTGAATTACAGATTCACAAATCTGGCAGTAGCTATGTTAAGATTTGTGTTTTATTCATCTGACATTATTAAAATGTTCTGAAAGTTTATGCTAAATATGATTTAATTTGAAAGTGGGGAACATTAATTCAAACCTTTAGTAATAATCAAAAATACGTTATTTGTGGAATTAATTGATGAAGAGTAGATCATCAGTAAGGAAACTACATCCGCCTGTGGCCGGTTTTTTAATTTCCCACTACCGGCTGACTAAGCTCATCATAGCTTCATATACCTTATAATATAACTTAAGACTAGGGCAGGCACAACATCCAGTCCCCGGCCATCAATTTATCAATGTGACAAAGTAAATCCGTATTTAATCAATGATAGATATTTCGGCCAAGCTGAGAATTGAACCCAGGACCCTTAGCTTAGACAGACACGCTACCGAATTTTCTGTGAGGAAACCAAATAATTTTAATACGATATTAAGTCAGCTAAACAATTCAAAACTAATCTGATTTTAAATATTTTAAAATTTGTCATTAGATGGATGGCCAATCGTCACAATAAATTGTAAGAATATTTATTAATAAACTTGTCAAGGAAATAAACTCCATGGCATCAGCTATCGATCAAGCCATGCCGACTGCATGGTCACCGTCTGTTGTCGAAGATAGTGTCAACTTTTGTGGATAGAGTGCGTATTGTGGTTAGAACAACAAACCCCCATGGCCAAATTATACTGAATTCAGCACCAAATTAAATACATAAACATGTTTCTCAGTGCATCGTGAAATGCATACTATTACTCTGTCAGTAAGTTGTTAACATCTCGCCTGCTGTCAAGAAATGTAAAACAGAAAATATACAAAACATTAATTTTACCGATTGTTCTCTAACGGTTTGAAACATGGTTTCTTAACTTACACGACGAAAACAAATTTAGGGTGTTAGAAAACAAGGTGCGTAGGAAGATATTTGGTTCAAAAAGGGATGAAGCTACTCGGGAGTAACGAAGGTCACATAATGATGGGTTACATACCCTGTACTAATCACAATACATTGTCAAGTTTCGTAGATTACGGTGGGCAGGAAATGCAGCGCAAATTGTGGATTCTAGAACTATGTTCAAGGTATTGACTGGCAAACCCAATGGGAAGAGACCATTGGGAAGACCTAGATGCAGATGGGAGAATAACATTAGAATAAACTTAAATAGGATATAATGAGGTGGACTGGATAGAACTAGCTCAAGATAGGTATAGGACGTAATGAGGTGAACTGGTTGGAACTAGCTAAAGGTAGGGATGGAGTGTAATGAGGTGGACTGGTTGGAACTATCTAAAGTTAGGGATGGAATGTAATGAGGTGGACTGATTGGAACTAGCTCAAGATAGGGATAGGGCGTAATGAGGTGGACTGTTGGAACTAGCTAAAGATAGGAATATGACGTAATGAGATGGACTGTTTGGAACTAGCTCAATATAGGAATAGGACGTAATGAGATGGACTGGTTGGAACTAGTTCAATATAGGAATAGGGCGTAACGAGGTGGACTGGATAGAAGAACTAGCTCAAGATAGGGTTAGGGCTAATGAGGGGGACCGGATAGAACTATCTAAAGATAAAGATCGGGCGTAATTAGGTGAACTGGTTGGAGCTAGCTAAAGATAGGGATAGGGCGTAATGAGGTGAACTGGTTGGAGCTAGCTAAAGATAGGGATAGGGTGCAATGAGGTGGACTGGATATGACTAGCTCAAGATTGGGATAGGTGGCGTACTTTTGTAATTACGGCACTGAACTTTCAATTTTCTACTGCCATGGAGTAAGTGAGTGAATTTCTGATTGTTGTTAAACATGAAAGGTGATGCCCCTGGAGAACAGTATGAAGAATCCTGGCCATTTCTTGGGCTGCCCCGGAGTCCTCAACATCGCCATGCTGATTGTCGTCGGCCTTTACGCTATCATCGGCCTGTTTGGTTACCTCAAATACGGAGACGGCGTGGACGCGAGTGTCACACTTAACCTGCCCTTGGAAGACGTGTAAGTCCTGTTTTGTTTAGTTTAGGGTCGTTAACTTATAATTAAGAGTCAAGGAGCTAGAAAGATAATTTTTATATTTAGGTTTCACTAGAAAACTCTACTTTACCTTTAGCCAAGGCCGTATCTCCAGGCAATAATTTCATTGAGGGGGAAGGGGGGTTGGTGGTTACATCCCCCAATTGCAGGAGGATAGGAAAAATTATAAATGATATACAGTTCTAGAAGCTATCTGAAGTGTTTTTTATGGTAACATAACCCCCTAACTGCCGAAGGCTAGAGAAAATTATAACTATTAAACACCTCTAAAATCTCTCTGAAGTGCTTTTTATAGTAACACAGTCCCCTAATTTGTACTTGTACATTAATTTTGGTATTTTTTGGAAACAAAAATAAAACCATATATATTTTATTCGTAATATTTGGGGGGGGGGTTGAACCCTCGAACTCCCCCCCTGACTAGGGCCTTACCTTTATCCGATACCATTTTTATAGGCCTAATGATAAATGTACCCTTCTTAGGGGGTCCATCAAATTCCAGGAGTGGGTTCCGAGCCCCCTCCTCCGAAACCTCTCATTTCTACTCACTTGCACCACGTGACCACTGGTGGGAGTCCCTAAAGTATACTATCCCGCTACGCGAGTAAGATTTCACAGGTTATTTTAAATAAAATAATTTTTGGTCAAAATAAATAAAATATTACTTTAGTAGATTATTTTTCTACACATAGCTATCTCAACGATTCTTGAATATGTGTAATGTGCATCATAGAATTTGAACAGGAATTTCTTTCTTCAATTTAAAAGGTTTCTGTTCAAATTCCCCTGTGTCTATGACAAATATTAAAGGACTGGTGATATCATCTCGTGAAGAAAATTAAACGCTATGCTTCTACTGGAGCAATATCGTTTTTATTTTGGCCCAAAAAAAAAGTTTTGGCATAAAAACTACAAAAAAAACAATGTTTTTAAATCACCCTACACTCCCGTCTTAAGTAACCGTAAACCATTACTAGGTTAAGTGGCAGGGTTTTTAGAAGTTCCAGGATTTTAGAGCGTTCGTTTGAAATGTTCTTTAACATAATTGTTCTTGTACATATTCTTCTCCTATGAGTTACCATTTTCTTACCATATTATATTCTCTGGATACAATCTCACATGGGAATATATTATCATAAGTTGAAAGTTACAAAGTAAGGCAAGTGTGCTTTAATTTGTTCAGCAAGGACTCTGGATTTAAGGAGTTCGATTTACAAAGGGAGGTACTAGGGTGAAAGTTCAAGGGGATTATAATATTGATGTGACTAATTTGAGATATGTGATTGGAAGCTATTAGTTATTGTATCAGAAACAGCTTTTCGTAAGTAGTTTATGGTGGCGTTATTGTGTTAATTAACAACAACAACAACAACAACAAAATCCACCATTACAGGTAACTGAAAACCCTTGTCTTACAACTGTTCGTTTCAACAACTACATCAACACAGCTTGTCGGTTTCTCTATCAAATTTTTTTAGTTTAAATTCCTGTCTGATTGTCATGTTTTTAAAACTAATCCTAATTATATGTTACTAATTTCACAGAAAGAACGTTTATTGATGTTTCTAATCGGTGTCAAATGTTGTATAAAATGTTATGATATTACTGGTCCCATATCTATCAATACCACGAGAAATGAATCTGTAATGTTTGTACCACCTAGCCTTGCACAAGTAGTGAAGATACTCATCGCGGCGGCCATCTTGTTTTCATACGGTCTCCAATTCTTCGTCCCCACCGACATCTGCTGGCCGATGGTCGAGAAACACGTCAGTGAGGGAAAGAAGAACATATTGCAGAACGTGTTCAGGCTATCAACCATCACCGCGACAGGTAATATAACTGATAGCCTACGGCCCCGTCGATAGTCAAAGGATCGAATTTTCCATCCCAATTTAGTTATATATCTCTGATTTTTTTTCAGGTGAGTGTTTTTATTGATTAAAGCATTTTTTATTCTGATTCAAACCATTCTAAGGGCCAGTTTCATAGTCAGATTTAGTACGCCTCAAGTCCGGCGCTATACTAAATACAAGACGTCACCTACCTGAAATTGAATGGAATGGGCCAGTTTCATATGCGAAACTGGCCCATTCCATTTTGGTCTAGGTATGTGTTGTCCTGTATTTAGTATCGACTCGCACTTTAGGCGTACTAAATCTGACTATGAAACTGGCCCTAAGTTCCAAAAGAGTTTCACATTCTCGTGGTTATGATTTATCCCTAACTTAATACTCCTTGAATTAATTGCTATAAGTTATGCCTATAAATGTAGCTAAAGAGATATAATGCAGTAAAATGTATTCTTAAAATACTAATTCATAAAATATTAAAGCAAGAAAGAACATACCATTTTATATTTGTAACAGAACGTAGTATATCAAGGTTAAATTAAATTGATTAAATTTGACCACGCCAAACTCTTAAAGGATTCCTGCACACCACTGTGGGTTTTAAATTATTCGAGTGAAACTTTTCTTCCGTTTTTATTTATTTCATTTGGTTGTCAAGAGTTCTTAAGAGTTTTATATCCGATTTACAAATGGACAGAAATTTAGAGTCAATCTTCAATAATATTCTCTTGTTCATATTTTTTTTTTAATGTGTTCTCTCTGGATTAACATCCTGGTGTGATAAAAAATAACCCAAAGCAGGCGCCTACAGGAATGGTGTTCCAACCAATAGATGTTTTGTTTCTGTATAGGCCTACTGTGATAATATAGGTTTGTTTCTATTTTCCTCTGCAGTGGCGGTAGCTATAGCCGTGCCCAACTTGGGGCCCATCATCTCCCTGGTGGGGGCCGTCTGTTTCTCTACCCTGGGCCTCCTCTGTCCGGCGGTCATTGAGACGGCCACTCACTGGGAGAACGGTCTAGGCAAGTTCAGATGGGTGCTCTGGAAGAATGTGATCATTATCTTCTTCTCCCTTCTGGCCCTCATCACTGGAGCCTACACCAGTATCCTGGAGATCATCAAGGAGTATTAACAGTGATCATTATCTTCTTCACACTTCTGGCCCCCATCACTGGAGCCTACACCAGCATCCTGGACATCATCAAGGAGTATTAACATAGCGGGACGATGGTAGCACAGGGTAAAAGACCGGTGAGATGTCCAAGAAATATTCTAAGATATAAGATGTATTCGATATAGCTAGCCCATATTCAAGAACGAGGTTGAGTGAAACAGAAGGTGGAGTGGAATAGAATGTCCGATGATTTTCCGCAACTCAACTTACCAGCTGCTCTACTTCAACCTTATAGAATTAAGAACTAAGGCATTAAGTAATTGTCTTCATATGAAAAAGATTAGAGATTTTATAATCATATCCGTAAGGCGTCAATAAAACGTCCACTATATTTATATTTGAAATTTTGAGTCCATAAAAATATTGAAATCATATTTATATAGTAGTCTTGAAACAAGAAGCCAGTTAATGAAATTAGAAATTAGTATAATCTTGGCGTCTACTTGTGCTAGATATTTAATAAACTGTAAGCACTTAGTTTTTTACCACCGCTACTACCTGTTTAGGTCGTACGCATATATGATAATTACTCTAATGGGGTAGGGATGAAGAAGGAAGTATTTTAGAGCTGTACCTGCATTTGCGTGGAAGTAGAGTGGGAAACCACTTAGGAAAAACCACCCTCAGTAGACCCGACCGGGCTCTAACCCCCATCCCCCCGTCATAAGCAGGCCAGTCTAACAAAAGACCATTCGGTCACTGAAGCGGGTATCATGTAGTAAATAAATAAATAATTAAATAAATGCCGTGAATGAATCAAAGGATAATTATTTTACGTCTTATGGATACTATTCTTTATTGCTTTATTGCTTAATCATTTGATACCAACTTAGGCATTCACCATGTATACTATACAAAGCCTTTGTTGTTGATGTATTAATGTATTATTGATGATATGGGGGAATCGAAAGATATTTCATTTATTTTTCACTGTGTGAAAAAATGTTATTGTTACTAAAGGTATTTATGTTAGTAAGACGATTTTTAAAAGTGTTTAAATTAAATTTATTAATATGAAAGGGGCAGAAGAATTGTGTTTTATCACATACCGATTTAAGAAACCGTAAATTAATCATCATTTCGTGACAAGTGAAATATTATTTTACCTTTCAATTCAACACATTCTACAAATATAAAACTAACGGTACTTTTCTATTTAGTTTGGTTTTAATCACAGTGTTGTGTGTATAAAAAAATAATTCCTCGCATTTTACCTATTCTAATAGTACAGGCCAATTATCATAGAAAGGACTTTTTAAAGAAAATTTTAGTATATTTTTTGCTGCCAACATTGACGGCAATTTACATTGTTTTTTTTAATCTTATTTGTATTGGTAATATATATCAAAAGTAACAGCTGCACATCACATGATTTGACAGATAAATATATGAAAGTAGATCTAGTTAATTTTATAACTGTCAATTGATCCTCTTCTAATGAAAATTGTACTGTACTTATATAGATGGTTAAATATTTATATAAAATTTGAATATAAGTTTAAAAAACTATGTAAATATTGTTTGATTTAATATAATATATCTATATTAAAATTTGAAATATTATTTTACTGTCAAAACATATGTTGACATAAAATATTTTTTTGCTATATGTGAAATAATGTAAATATATTATATATACAGTATTAGTATTTCATCTTATGTATATATGTGATAATTCAGATAAAACGTGTATTAAAAATTCGCACACAAGGTGATATTTATATTAATAATATGAATTTTACTTGTACATATTTGTTGGACTTATTTGAACCCATTTTAAAATATATTGAATTTGATTCAAATTTTATAAGCTATGTTTACGTGTTATATCAAGAACAATTTATTTTTCTAGTAAAACTAGCTATTTATTTGGGCAACAAATGAACACAGGAATTGGTAATTTCTTTTAAAGTAATTCTAATTCTAAAACTGAGGGAATAGGCTAACTTATGAATTTAAATAAAACATAAATAGATATATGACCAGATAATATTTGATATTATATATGCATTATATAAGCTGCATTGTAAGAACACAACTTTGTTGTCTAATTCTATTAACCAATTTCACAAACACCATTTTAACAAGTTTTTAAGTTGTAAGCTATCTGCATTTGTCTATGACTGTTATTATGTGCCAGTATTATTTGTATAAAAACTTTTTGACGCTGTTAATAGGATGTCCATTTTTCCACTACACACTTGTTAACGGACAAAAAGTTGGCTTGTCATATGTTATAAATTGTATTTTTGGGACCAATTTAGATGTTTTAAAAATGTATATAGAAAAATAAATATTTTGTTTTAATAAACTGTGTGAATATATATATATATATGTGTGTGTGCGTACCATATTACAATTTTTTATACATAGGCCTATTTATATAAAAATTAATAGGCAAAATATATTTTATTTATTAAATAAAAAGTAAGAAAAAGTAGATGCATCAATCAGGGAGTCGAACCGGAACCAGAACCGATAACTAAAACTAAAAATATTTTTAAAGAGACAGAAATGGAAAAGGAAACTTAACAATAATTTGCCTACGAATCATAACCGGGATTGGAATCGATATAGCGTTTTAGGTTCATAAAGGTTCTTATCGGTTTTTCATCATAATCATCATCAACTGTTTACAGCCTGTGGCCGGGTCAGTTTAGTAAAATTCCTCCATCTTCCTCTATGCTTCCACCATTCTTCCTCCTTAAGTTGCTTCCATTCTTCTCTTACACACTTTCTGTTATCTGCTCCTTCCATCTCTTTATGATCTCCTTCGCGGTCTTTTCCTGCATACTTCTTTTCCATCATTTTCTTTGACATACTATTCTTCTCTATCCTCATTACATGACCATACCAGTCTTGTTTTCTCTACTATCTCATATACTCCTATATCCTCATTACATACCCATGCCATCTCAGCCTTGCTTCCTCTACTATCTCATGTACTCCCTACTTTTTCCCGGATAACTTCATTCCTAATCTTCCTTCTCCTCGTGACAGCTAACATGGTCCTCACAAATCTATTCGAATGGCCTCCACTTTCTTAGTCTCTCTTACATTCAATATCCATTTTTCTGCTGCATATGTGACAATGGCCCTGTAAAACACTTCCTTACACTTCAAGGGCACTTCTCTTCTCCATAGCAGGTCTCTTACGCACCTATAGAACAACTCTCCCTGCTTTCCTCTTATTATTAGATCCTCTCTACTTCCACCTTTAACCTCAATCACGCTTCCAAGATATTTTATGTTCTGTACTTTCCGACTTTACAGCTGTACTAGGCCTTGTCCTCTTCTTCGTCACTATCATCACTTCACACTTCACCATACTAGATTTCATTCCACACTCTTCTACTTCCCCATTCCATTATTGTAGTTGTCCCTGTACTTCCTCTTCCCTCTCCCTCCATATCACCAAGTCATCAGCAAAACATAATGGATTTCCTCCTTTCCTCTCTGAGTTTTCCTGCCACTTTATTCATTACCACTACAAGTAGTAGTGGCGAGAGGGAATTCCCCTGCTTCACTCATTTTTTTTATTTATCGGTTCTTAAAGGCTCTAAAATTTGATAAGTTCATTTTATTTGGCCGTGTTTGTGTACGGCTTCCGAAAATCCTCGAAGAGTTCCGTACTCGACGTAAATCTTCTTTCCCCGGCCTCTCACTGGCGCTGTTCTGGCAATCCGTCACGGGGTCTCCTCTTGTTGCGCGTCTGATTGTGCACAATCCTTTCGCTTGGGGCTGGGATATCGACTCTGTCATGGGGTGAAACTGGACTAATTACTGGGTTCTCGAACAAAAAATTGTGTTTTATTCTCGTCAAAGTATGGGTGGGAGGGAGAACGAGTGACTTAGTCAATGAGAGTGGTGTGCTGTGCGTTGGACTTGTGAGACTTTTAACTGTATTTGTTCACTTTTAAAAAAAAACGTGTATTTTGGGTAACGTTGAATGGGGTGCCAATATTTGGTGACTATATTAAGTCCGTTGGAGGGCGTGCGGAGGAATAATGATAAGTCCTGCGTCTTCTTAAATAAGACGGTGGTCAGAATTAAGTTATCCACTGCCCTCAATCAACTTACAGTTTTAAAACCTTAGTGGCAGTTGTGACGAGTTCCGGGTCTAGGACTCATCTTAAAAAAATAATACGTCTGTCAAGGAGTGGGGTATTTTGTGAATACCCACATCAAGCGGACAGGCTCTGGGGAGTGCCCAAATTTGCTGAAGGGGACGAGCTGCAGAAGGGGTAAGGTAAGGCTACAGACAGGGGTTCAATCCCGTTAGAGTGCACTGAGGGTTATTATTTCCTAAATGGTTTTACACTTTACCTCCATGCAAATGCAGGTCTAAATTCAACCTTCTTCACCCCTAACACATTTTAGTAATTAGTATATAGGCGTATAACCCGAACGGGTAGAAATACGCGGTGCTAAGATAAAAAGTCGAAATACTTTATTTTTCCTTCTCTCAGGAATTTTTGTCAGGTTAGATTATTGTCACATCGTTTAAGATTTTTCTCATTTATACTCTTTAGATTAAAAGCTTAGGAAGATGTATTTAGCTTTGAGTGACAGCATAATATGTCTAAGAAAGTAGAGTATCAAGATATGAGAGCTATTCCAGTTGTTAAGATACATATGAAGATATTATTTTGAGTGTTTCCCCATTCATGTGGTTATTATTATTATTATTATTATTATTATTATTTTTATTATTAATAATAATAATAATAATAATAGCACCGTGTCTTACTACCCGTTCGGTTTGTATGCAATGTGGTTGTTGGTTGGCCAATTTAGACGGAGGAGTAAAATGGGGGCAGATGGTCGCAAATTTTCACTATCAGCCTTCAAATATAAAGTAATAAGTAGTTAGTATAGTGTGTTAATTATGTGCAATCCACAAGAGTCTTTTTATTAAAAACTAATTTGTTATTTAATCCCTTTCGTATTTTGTTTAACATTACAGGAGCATTTACATTCAAGCTCACATTGGGAGGGATATTTACGTAAAATATATAAAAATATATATTGCAGCCCTCTAAACTAGTTTACTTATTTTAATGCGTCTACAAATTAAGGACTTCAATAAAATGCTAAGACATATTTAATTTAAAATGTTGGAATTTAAATTGAGAATATTGCCATAACAATATTTTAATACGCTATTAGTAGAGACATGCAAAAGGTGAGGTTAATTTTAGGGTAAAATTGGTGTTATTTTTCTCAAAAAGCGATGTTATTATTTATGTAAATCAAGTCAAATTAGTATTCATTAAAAAACTAGGATAACTTTATATTAAATTTTTTGTTCATATTGTGTATTTAACTATTTATTTACATATTCGGAGAAAAATTAAATATAAATACGCACAAAACATTTCACTCTTAGTAATACAAAACTCATCTTCCAGTTTTATAAAGAGCAATATCGAAATAATGGATTATCAATTTATGTTTAGACCAAACAATAATATCGAAACATGTTTTCATAAAAGACTAAGGAACTATTAAATAAAGAGAAGGGAATAAAAATAAAATAGATATAATTTGGCCAAACTCGACCGCCTGTAGCAAGATCCATATATATTAATGTCCTTGCTTAGACCTAGCATGGAATCTTTTAAAGGCTGAAAAGAAAGAATCACTCCATCGAAATAGAAATTCAAGTAGTGAATTGTGTAAAAGTAGAAATTGTTATTTTTAATAATCACCTTAGAAAAACCCAACCTAAATTCATGAAAATACTTGTATATCCTGTGATCCCTTTTATAACTTTAAAATCAGCAAAAGTTGATACTATCCATACAAACGGAAGTCATGGCCTAGTGATAGTGCCATTGTTACCACGTTGAAAATTATATTGGGTGTCATGGTATTTGCCATAATTAAAAATAAATTGTATTAACTTAGGGAAAAAACCCTAAATTCTCGTTATTCGCATGAAAACATTAGAATTCGCTTAAAAATTAGTCAAGCCTAAAATAATATGGTTATACATAATTGGTCTAGCAAACAAATTATATCATTTGCTTGGATTTTTCAAACAAATTGACTTAATCAAATATTAATCTTTATTTCCTTTATTTTCCTGAGAATTATCTGTTTTTACTGCACCAAACCAACATTAGGTGATTAAATTAATTTACGATTTTGCAATTGAAAATACTAATAGATAAATGTTTTCAGGTATTAATTCAAAGATGAGATTAAACTATTTTGAAAAATCATAAATACGTTATTATTATCATCATCATCATCATCATTAGGTGGGGTAAATAATAAATATATAAAAGGCCATAGTCGGGGGTTTTTGGGGGTTCAAACCCCCCTGAAATTTTATGAACAAAATAATATGGTTTTATTAAGGGTTCAAAAATATACTAATTAAGGTACAAGTACAAAATAGGTGGCTGTGTTACCATAAAAAAGCACTTTAGAGAGCTTCTAGAGGTGTTTAATATTCATAATTTTTCCTAGCCTTCGGCAGTTAGAGGACTATGTTGTCATAAAAAACACTTCAGATAGCTTCTAGAACTGTTTACCATTTTGAATTTTTTTTTCTAGCCTTCGGCAATTGGGGATGTGCCCCCCAGACCCTCCTGAAAATATTGACTGGCTACGGCCTTGAACTTATAACAATCTCATGTTCAAATGTCAAATTATAAATAAATTGCGCAAATATTTAGCTTATTAATTATATCTCTTTGTATTTTTATGTAAACAGCTTAGATACAGTTGTAAATTATTTTTAAATATACTTATATATTTATGAATTTATATTGATAATAGGACAGTTAAATAAAAATGTAGAACAACTGGAACCCATTTAAGAACTGAAAATTACAGGAACTTTTATTTTTCTTTAACCAGTACCTTAAAATTATTTTTGGATAGTTGGAAAAAGAGCCAGAACCAATACACATTTCGATTCGACTCCCTGGCATCAATGTTAACCTTGAACCAATTTAACAAATCTGTTTAAACCAGTTCTAAATTTAAAATGCAAATTACCAAATAATATTTCATATCTATACAAAAAGTACCTTTTCTTTAAAAAAAAATTGGTTGTGTTAATGACCACTTAGTTTAAAGTTTGTTATAAGTTCTGGAAATTCATATTTTTTTAAATTAATTTTATAATTTTTAAATAATAAATGTTTGAATAAACACATGACCAAAAATTACTCTAGAATTCATATTTTAATATTCGGTCAAATACATTAATTGATGTAAAACCTTTAATAATTGTGATTCAAAGTAACTGAGAATACATAAACTTTTATAAAACCACTGTAACAGTATTGTATTTGTGTAGAGTCACCTGTAATTACATTTATAATCTGTTAAAAGTTTTATGTTGGTTTGGGCATGTTGAGAGGATGAGTGTGGATCGGGTGACGAAGCAAATATATGAAGGTAGAGTGTGAGGATCAAAAGGAAGGGGTAGGCCATGTAAGACGTTCCTAAATGTTGTAGACGAATGTGTGAAAAAGAGATACATTAAGAGTTTTAATAATAAAAGACTACGTATGATTTGGTGTTTGGATGTTGTTGAAGCAAAGGGAGTATGTAAGGATAGGGAAGTGTGGATAAAGTTAGTAAAGCTGTATTAAGTACGGAGTTGTTTATTGAGCCATATGCACAGTTTCTTGCCTACCCCGTAAGGGAGCGGCGGGATTAGGTACTATGTAAAGTTTAACAACATTACAACGAATTTAATATGACATAAAAACACGAACCAACAGTTTGTTTTTATTTTGTGTACACAGATAAACACCACTATCACAATATACTAAGACATATTCATTACAAACACAAAATATATAAATAATGTATACAGTTCACCTACTGTTTTAAAATAGTAGTGTTACAAAAACCTAATTGATAAATGGGCAGTCTAACTTGTCATGTCTCGACCATAAGCTTCTTTGAGCAAAATCTGCTTTTAACCATACAGTTTTTTTCTTAAAATACATAAATTACAGTGGCGTGGCATTGAATGTTAACTGGGGAAGGAATATCTGTTCCCCCAATCGGTACACCTAGTTCTCTCAAATGAGGTGTTTCTAGAAAAGAGAGCGTGACAACATTTGTGGAAATAAGGTGTCATGTGGTCAGCACAGCCTCTAGACATTAATTTCAGTTCTTTTTTTTATATCCTAGCTGCTAACAAGTAGCTCATCATTTGTCTTCACTACGCCGAGCTTGACCCCGTTTTAGACCTACCGCTTCACCGGAAAAATTCTGGGAGTTCCGGGAATCGAAACCGAGACCTCTGGGTCTGCAGCCAGGAAATCTGAACACCTTAGACCACAGAGGCGGTCTCGGTATATTTTATTTTTACAAAGCTTCGCTTACCCCGGAAACTCTCCACGCCACGCCACTGAAAAGAGGATATGCGTACTACGTTCACGAAATGTAACATTCAACAGCTCCCAAGTTCAAAACCACTCTTGTCAAATCGTGCCGGAACACGTGACCGTCTTTTCACACTGCCGAGTTGGAAAGTTTGGATGGTGCAGCGTTTCAAAACAAGTATTTTCCAATTTTTATTTTTTTGGAAATCACCCAAATTATAAGATAACGTCCAATCACCATCCGATGAAAATGAAAATAAATACATATCCACTCCACAGCGAGAGATAATCGTGTCACACACACGAAACTTAATGTGTCCTTCCCTTCAGAACGACGCTAAGAGAGAAAGAGAGAGGGTTTATGTACCCCCCCTCGTCCCACCGTGTCGCCCCTCCTCACCAGACGCTGCACTTCTTCTCCGGGTTCATGGCCGACCCTCTCGGGCAGTTGAAGTCTTTGGAGAACTCCTCCAGGTTGGAGCAGGGACCTTGTACCCTGAACCTGCCGGGTGAGTGTACCCCTGTGATGATGCGCTGCTGCATCGCCTCTGCGCGGTACTTGGAGCACCAGGTTTGTGCGGCTGAGATCCAGAACATCTGTCTGGGGGTGTAGTCCAGACCAGGGAGGGTCTGCTCCACGTGGTTGCCGTCAACCCACGCCAGGTACGCGCGGTACGCTTCTTTCAGACCGCCGTTGTCGGCGATGTTCTCGCCCTGAGTGTTGATGCCGTTCAACTGGAAACCACAGGAAACGTATTAAGGACTATCCAACCTCTTAATATTGTGGTTATAACCACTGGCTGCTGACCTAGAGGTCCCGGGTTCGATTCACGGCCGTTACATGGCTATTTTTCTCGAAAGTGGCCGTTCTTTAGTTACCTAAGATTTTTTTTTGGGGGGGGGGGGGGGGGGGGGGGAAGNTCATATTAGGTCTAGGTGATTTTTTTTTTCAATGTTCACGATAAAACAAAAGCTAGAAAAAAAATTTTTTGTCAAAAAATTTATTAATTATAAAATTTCATAACACTCGCTTTATTGACAATTATTATGTCTAAAAATAATTAAACGACTAAAATAATCTAATTTACCAAATCTTTTAAAAAAAAAGTAAGATAGAGGGGGAAGGGGGTTGATAACGGAAAATCTTATGATCCCTTATATGGGGGTAGAGAGGAGGGAGGGTTAAAATCATTTTTAAAAAAAACTTTTGCATAATTTAAGGACAGCCCCAAAGGGGAATAATTCCCATGGTCACCAGGACTTGGTTGGACATTGTCCACCTCGTCATATTCACTACCATCTCATCGGGACATGGAAAGGAGGTACGATTAGTACATTCGGGCGTCCCCTGGACAACGGGACATTAGTAATGACTAATCTATCCTCAAAGTGAGATATGGATTGATGGTGCCCAGATACGCCATTATTATTATTATTATTATTATTATTATTATTATTATTATTATTATTATTTCGAGAACTGGAGTACAGTAGATACAAATCCCATCCGATTTCCTCAACAACCTGCCCTCTCCCTCCAACCAAAAACGTTCCCGCCGCCCCTCAATAATGCCCTCTCAATTACTTACACTAATTTGACCAAGCTAAATAGTACGAGACCGTTGACCTTGAACCCAGTTACATTACATCCAATTTTCTTCTTCAAAGTTTGTACAATATATGTGATTATGAAAATGAACGCAAAACATGTTAACAATATTTAAGAATTAATAATGAAAACACCCGCGTTCGTGGACGCGTGGTCTAATGCGCTACTCTCAGAGTAGACTAGAATGACGATGACGTGGAGATCGAGGTTCGAATCTCGGTTGGGTGTAATGAAGGTGATTTTTCCCCTATTCCTCCATGAAAATTTGGGTACAATTCTTCTAAATCTAACCTTCTTAAAACCTAAAACTATAAGTAAAATTGGGTGACCTGGTGGTCTAGGGGTAAGGTGTCAGACTTTTGTACTGGGAGTCCGGGGTTCAATCCTCGGTCCCGGCACAGATTTATCTGATCGCCAAACCCTTCCTTCACCTCTGACAAGACGTGTATTAATCACAACTTGTGAATGTGTGGAATCCCAGGCCTCCGCCGTGGTTCGGATCCCACGCTAAACTGTAGGTCCTCCATTTCATCTCACAATCACCCTACCATTACACATTAGCGTAAGTGCGGATAACTCGAACGGGTAGTAAGACGTGGTTCTAAAAAACAGTAACATTTTATGTAATCGAATAAGTTAGTTCCTCTTGCGACTGAACTCTAGTACTTACCTTTAGTCCTGTATGTTCGTCGGTGTAGTTCCCGTATTGTTCGATGACACACCGTGTCTTCGCCAGGTACTTCTTCATAGTTACAGCCTGCCACCAGTCCACCAGGTTGCCATTCTTGTCGAACTGACGACCCTGGAGATAAACCATTACACACCTGGATAAAGCTGCTTGCTTACACAATTTAAAAACAAAATCTCTTAACTTAAGGACGTTGTCTGCTTGTGACATAACTGGAAGTCAAAATAGTATTTCCCAAATTATAATATTTTACGTTTTATTCAGAGATTTTTAACGATAGGCTATAACATTGAAACAAGAACCATTAATTCTTAAATAAATCTAATTATACTGCCACAAATTTATTATTTTTATCCTGAAGTAGTTTTTATGTCCACTCTTTTTTTTATCTTCTTCAACTTAGACTATATTTTTGTTCATTCACGAAAATGTCCTATGGGAATCTTCTTGGCCCATCTGATGGGGGGCAGAACAAAACTTGGATGCAATAAATTAAGGACAAAAAAAAGTTTATTGCATCCAAGTTTTGTAACTCAATTTTAATATGTTAAGCGTGTATTTTAGACTTGTCGTCAACCTATGTTCTAATTCAGTTGATGATGTTATATTAAATATTGAACATTTTCATATATGAAAATGTGTTGCTCATTAGAAGCAAATTATAATCAATCTTTTTGAAATTTAATGTCATTTAATTCATCTAACAATTTTGAAACTATCTAATTCATTAAATTAAAAGTTTGATATATTGTTATTTCCTGAATTTTCTATATAAGTCTTAGCTTTAATTATTACCAATCCTTACTTTAAACTACTTTAGAACGTTTTCTAAAATGTTACTTAATCTTCATTTAACTTTCACGTAACGTTCACTTAATATAAATAAACTAGTGTGCGATCAGGATTCACGTAACGTAACAACTCGAGTAAAACATAGACAATGAATTTGGACTATTTGAAAACATTCAATCACTTAAGGCTCATTAGTATTAAATTACGTTCAATAGAAACTTTACTGGATGTAATAAAGTGTAACAAGAGGCTACGACGTTTTAAAGTTCGCGAGACAAGGACAAACTATTCTGAAGAAGTCGGCAGCATTTCATAAACAAACAAATGAAGTAATAAATAGCCATGTTTACGTGGCTCGAAACATGATTGGCTAGTTAGAACACGTGATATCCTCCAGTTAATGTTCACGTATCGTGAAAGTTCTCCCCTAAATAGCCCTTAAGTTAAGTGAACGTTAAGTTAACTGCATCGTGATGGCTTTCATTTAAAAACACAAAGAGAACATTTACGTTACGTTACGTGAACGTTAAGTTGAACGTGATCCTGACATTTAACCACGGATAATCCAGATTCTACTCTATTTTAGATTTGAGTGCAGTGAAGAAAGCTCTAACCTGATCGTCGAATCCGTGGGTTATTTCGTGTCCTATGACGAAGCCGATCGCGCCATAGTTCATGTACCTCGGTCGATCACTGTTGAAGAAATGTCCTTGGAGAATTCCCGCCGGAAACTCTGGAAACAAAATATGTTTTAGGTCCATGAAACAAACACGGAACTTAAGGAGAATGGTGCGGGATCTTTATTATTTAATATGATACCTATTTTTTTCTTATGTGTTAACTGTATGTTTACTTAAAAACTAATAACTAAAAAAAAAAAATTGAGAATATCAACTAATTTAAAGGCAGAGGATGAGATGTGTGAAATTAACCTGACATATTCTAAAGAGAGGATGAAAAATCACACGCTACAGAAAACCACTCTCCAACCCCGGATTCATCAAGAAACACCCAAGTCACCAATATAGCACAAAAAAACAAACAAATAGGTGGTCACATGATATCAGTCATAAAATTCACAGTACATTGTACTGCCTGTAATAAAGAGATCAAGGTTCGATACTCGTATGGGTGTATTGAGGGTGTTAATTTACTAAATGGCTCACCCCTCCCTCTCTGTTCACACAAATTCGGATACATTTCGTCTTAATTCCACCTAGCTCATCCCTAATACATCGGTGTATATTAGTGGGTATCCCGGACGGATCATAAAATTTGGAGCACATAAAAATTAAGCAGCTAAATAACACCTTTGTTACCCACTTTGATGGTCGTGTGGTATAAGGTGTTACTCTCGCAACAGACTGGACTGCCGATTACGAGGCGATAAGGGTTTGAATACTGGTTGAGTGTACTGAGGGTGGTTTTTACTAAATGTTTTACACTCCCTCTCCACGTAAATGCGGGTACTCTCCCTCTAAAGCTAACCTTTCTCATCAATAATACACAAGAGTAATTAGTAAATGACCTGCCTCGGTGGCGAAGTTGGCTAACGCGCCAGTCGTGTTAAGTCAGACCACCGAGGACGGGGAAATCGAGGTTCGAATCTCGGTCGGGTGAACTGGGAGTGTTTTTCCTAAATGGCTTTACACTCTACCTCCACGCAAATGCGTGTTCACTTCCTCTAAATTCAACCTTCCCAATTCCTAATCCATTAGTGTAATTAGTACTTAAGCGTATAACCCGAACGGTTAGTAAGACGCGGTGCTAAATAAAAATAAAAAAAATTAGTAAATATACATACAACCCGAACAGGTAGTAAGATATGGTGCTAAAAAAAGTTTTAAAACGTAGCTCTAATATTTATTTTCAAGTGCTCTAAAAATGCTTGTTCAACATTTAGTTTTGTTCAACTCACGAATGCTGTTCTCAATAGAACTGTAGTAAGCGTTGACGACGGCAGGGCGGCCGTGGGTGATCCACTCTGACTTGTTGACCGGTTGACGGAGACGACCGAATGAATACGAAGTACCGAACTTGGTTAGGTTCAAGATACTCTCCAAGTACAGGTCCGGGTTGATTTCCAGCTGGAACAAAAACAAATACTTGATCAATATTTTGGCCAACTCAGTTTTAACAGAGAATACTTAGATATATTATGGCCAGTTCAGTTTTAACAGCGAATATTTAGATATATTTTGGACAACTCTGTTTGAACAATGAATACTTAGATATATTTTGGTAAATTTTGAACGGCGAATAAGTAAATATATTTTGGCCAACTTAGTTTTAAAAGAAAATACGTAGCTATACTTAAGCTATTTTGGACAACTCAGTTTGAGCAACAATTAAAGAGAGATTTTTTGACCATTTCAGTTTTAACAACAAGTAGGCCAATATATACATTTACGATAAAGTCATTTTGAACAGAAAATTTGTATTAACAATTTGGACCACTCAGTTTGAACAACAAATACTTAGAAATGTTTCGGATAGTTTAATTTGAACAGAAAATACGCAAATATATTCTGGCCAACTCAGTCTAAAATGTTGAATTTTATTGGAAAAGGTGTAATTGAAGAGTCGGAAGTTGGGGGAAAAGGGTATTTTATATTCTATTAATCTATTATCAAGTAGTTTGGATAAGCTAGCTTTGATAAGGGTCACCAAATGCTTTATTACGTTTATAGCACGAATATTTCAAAAATTGTTTTAAAGTGTTGTCAATATAATACCATTAGCTCAAAAGCTAAGGGCACAGGTAGCCATAATTGTTACATTAATACTAAAAAATGTATATACTATTTAGTCTTTTTATACATTTATTTAAAAAAAATAGTTGTTTTAATAGGTGCTTAGCACGACTTGAGTTACTAGTTAATGATACCAAACATATTGTAATCCTAATCATCTCAACTATGCCTAACACTTTTAGCCGTGCCCGTCTTATGCTCAACGGCTAAAAGAGCTCGCCCATGGTTAAAGTATAGATAATTTTAAGTACTTAAAACTGCCTAATTCAACTCGTAGGGAAATAGATTAATTTAAATTAAAAAAAAGACAATTTTAATTTGTGTTTTAATACTTTTAAAAAAAATCTTCAATTTGGCCAAAGTATATAAAACTGTGTGAATTAAAGCTTCATTAGCTAAATATATAGTATGGAATGTAATATACATAGTATAATATATATCATAGTTATTATAATAGTATAATATAAACTTACGTTTTGGTAAAACTTTTCCAGTTTCGAATTATCGAGTAGTTCATCAGGGTAAGCGATATGCACAGACATGGACTTTGCTTTGTCAATACCCTTCATCCTGAAATCAAAACAATTCGATTTATCAATTAAAATGTTTTATTGATATAGAACAATTTACCAGCATCTCTCAGAATAAATAGATATAGGTACTTTATTCTTTTAGAAGTAAAATTTATAATGAGTCCATATCACATCTGATTAATCGGGATATTACATACGATAGCCGGAAGTACAATTTTATTAGGTGCGATAGGCGCGAAAAAATCGTAAACACGAAAAATTATAAATGTATGCTATATATTAATTTATAAACACAAAATAATACCAAGCATCAATGTAGCACGTGTTTTAATTAATTAATCTTTGTCATTCAATAATATTAAGTTAATAATTAAAAACCAACCAAACCAAACAATAAACAATATTTCCTGTTTTCACTTGAATGTTAGTTTTTGTTATGTTGGATAGTATTGTTATAATCAACCAGTTATACATAGAATTAAAATTTAGTATTCAAATAAATTGATAAAATAATTCAATTTCTGTGAGGGTCCTTACTAACCAAACTTTTTTTTTCTAAAAAAAATTATTTGCACCTAGTAAATAAATTTTTTAAAAAAATTTGCCCATGTCTACCCTTTAAAACGAGGTTGGGTTAACTATCTGGAACCACTTTAAACGTACCGGTTTGTTCTTCTCAAAATATTTGCATATCGGAGTAAAAGTAATTATAGAGCACATTGTTATTTATTAGCCGCGCCCGTTATTAATTCTTATTAAAATAATTCGCATTAAAATATTATAACTCAGGCGAAAGTGTTATTATTTTTTCAACGAACCGTAAACATTTAGAGAAGAGTAATTAATAATAAATAATATCCTTTTTGAAATTACATATGTATTTATTTATGACTGTATTCAAAATATATAATCATGGTTCCCTACATCAAAATATATTACACTACAGGTCACTTTATATTCAAGATTGAAGGTCTTTATATACCATCTTCAATTATCTTTCTTTCCTTTTCTTAAACTTTTTTTTTGTATACACATGAAAGGAATATTAATTAAATGTCAGAGGTATCTTGACAAAAGGTCATTGAAAAAATAAATTAAAGTGTTTTTAAATTTATATATACCTATTAATTAAACGATTTTATTTTTAATTATAATTTTATAATAGTGTTTAAATAAAATGTACCTAGCTTATATCCATAAGATTAGGTGCATCATATGAACATTGGACTGTATGTGAAAGTAGAATTAATAACTTTTCTAGCTGTCAAATCAACCCTTTATATGAATTTTAAACTGTATGGGAAAGTAGTTCTAGTAACTTAACTGTCAGAATGGCCCCTTTATATAAACCTTGAACTGTACGTGAAAGTAGATCTAGTAACTTAACTGTCAGAATGGACCCTTTATATAAACCTTGAACTGTACGTGAAAGTAGATCTAGTAACTTAACTGTCAGAATGGACCCTTTATATAAATCTTGGACTGCACGTGAAAGTAGATCTAGTAACTTATTTAGGTGAAAGAGTATAAATATTGCAATTTAATGAAAAGTAGATCTAGTAACTTTTCTAGCTGTAAAATTAGGCCCTTTATATCAATCATGGACTGTACGGGAGAGTAGATCTAATAACTCCCCTAGTTATCGGATTAGGCCCATCTTATGTAAACCGGACCGACAACTAATACTCGGAGCACGGAATAAGAACCTCACCTAGTCTCGTCGTCCATCCAGTCGATCGTCTTGAGGATGTCGAGGAACTGGTTCCGGATGTTCTGGACCATCTCCATTGCGCTCCTCTTGGCCTCCTCATGGAAATACCTCCTGACGTACAGGGAGCCCACGGATAGCGATACCCTACAAACAAGCTCCACGTCATTCGGGTCCAGCGTGGAGCACCACAGGGTGTCGTTGGAGGAGCGAGAGGAGCGGTTGAGTGTACCTCAGGAGGAGCATCACACAAGGTCGGGATGGAAGGAGGGAGTATATTCAGAGGGAGGAGAGAGGACAACAGACAGGAGGCAGGAGGGGGAGTTGAGCTAGGTGGAGGAGAGAGAACAACAACAGCCAGGAAACAGGAGGGAGAGTTGAGCTACGTGGAGGAAAGAGGACAACAACAGCCAGGAAACAGGAGGGGGAGTTGAGCTTGGTGGAGGAGAGAAAACAACAGCCAGGAAACTGGAGGGGAAGTTGAGCTAGGTGGAGAAGAGAGGACAACAACAGCTAGGAAACAGGAGGGAGAGTTGAGCTAGGTGGAGGAGAGAGGACAACAACAGCCAGGAAACTGGAGGGGAAGTTGAGCTAGGTGGAGGAGAGAGGACAACAACAGCCAGGAAACAGGAGGGGGAGTTGAGCTTGGTGGAGGAGAGAGGACAACAACAGCCAGGAAACTGGAGGGGAAGTTGAGCTAGGTGGAGAAGAGAGGACAACAACAGCTAGGAAACAGGAGGGAGAGTTGAGATTAGGTGGAGGAGAGAGGACAACAATGGCCATGAAACAGGAGGGAGAGTTGAGCTAGGTGGAGGAGAGAATAACAGAGGTGTCGGCACCAAGCATATGCTTATACTAATATTTTTTCTAGGGATGTACGAGGTCCACAATATTACGTAATTGGAAAAATCTAAATATTATATTCAAGCGTTTCTTTCAAAAAATATACAAGATTTAATAAATCACGTTTATTTTACATGTTATCCCATTACTAAAATATTTTGTCATGTGTGCACTACAACAGAGATGAAATATTTTTATTATTATTTGTGTGTAACTTGTCTCTCAGTTTTTGCTTGGCAAGCCTTTATAATTGTCTAAGTAAACTTCCTCCAACCTCCCCTAAATACTCCAACATACCCAGCCCCTTGCAACCCCCCTCTTTCACCTCCAGTCACAAGAAGATGATGTAAAACTCACCCCCCAGCTACGATGTCAACGCACTCCTTCCATCGTGCCTCCCTCTCCGTCTTGCCCGTCAGCGCCGTGGCGTACTTGAGCTGCTTGGACCTCAGCTCCTCAGTCAGGTAGCTGACTGATGACAGCACCACCCGCGTCATCGCGTAGTTCGACAAGACCCTGAAACAAGTACTAGGGTTGAGAAAAACAGGGAGAGAGGAGAGCTATCCTTGCTCAGAGCTATTTGGTCCGATCAATGTGCTCGAGTCTGACCAGGGAAGTTTGGATTGGGTTCGAGCCCCTATATAGTGTACTGGGGGTAGGTGAGCCCCTATAGAGTGTACTGGGGGTAGGTGAGCCCCTATAGAGTGTACTGGGGGTAGGTGAGCCCCTATAGAGTGTA
>CABFWO010003480.1:0-51275 GCA_902155825.1 Timema genevievae
GGTTGCTTATGAGAATTATTCTAATTTCACCCAAGGAGTATCCTGCCAAAGTTTGATGCAATGTTTTAGAAACACGTTGTATAAAACCCTGAGATTGAGGCTCAAAACTCGGCATTACTACTTGTAGAATACATCGGTGACAGCTTGTCTTTTGTTTTGTAGAATTAGCAACAAAGTTGAAAGGATTATAGGTTTAACTGTGGAATGTAAGGACACTCTGAAAGGGGGAAGTATAGAAGAGAAAGCGGAGTCGGTGTGGTGACTGCCATAGCTACAGTAGCACACCTCTAGTGTGGTGATAATTCATAGTACTACTTGGAGGAGAGATTTGCAAAACCTCGAGATGTACATCCGAATCTTAAGAAGGAGCTTTACATAAGACGGGGCAGCATACAATCTGCATTACACCCACTAAACTAGAGGTTAATCTTTCTAAACTTCTATTTCAACTACCATATAACATAATATTTCTTATGTCAAATTGAAGGTAACATTATGATGAAAATGCTGTTGTCATCCAAATTTAAATAAAAACTCCCAGTAATTTTATAAAAAATCGTATATAAATCAATAAACCTGTTTGAGCTTCAAGCGGTGAAATTAGAAGGAAATATAAACTTTCACAGCGCAAATATTTTACGCTTCCATCGGTGTAATCATATCCATGATTTTATATTAATTATATGAATAAACGTTTTAAAAATATTCTAATATATTGCTAGTTAAAACCTTCTAATCTTGCAAAAATTATTATTATTATTATTATTATTAGCACCGCGTCTTACTACCCGTTCGGGTTATACGCACTTACGCTAATGTGTGATTGTGAGATGAAATGGAGGACCTACAGTTTAACGTGGAATCCATACCACGATGGAGGCCTGGCATTCCTCACATTCACAAGTTGTGATTAATACACATCTTGTCAGAGGTGAAGGAAGGGTTTGGCAATCAGATAAATCTGTGCCGGGACCGGGGTTTGAACCCCGGACCCCCAGCACAGAAGTCCGACACCTTACCCCTAGACCACCAGGCACCCTCTTGCAAAAAGCTTGGTTGCTGTCAGTCAGAGATCAGAGGGAGGTTTGTAAATCTTTCAATTATCTTAACCTAAAAGTTTACCAACAGACCAGCTGGGGTGGGAGACATTGTTCAATGCAAGTTGTTAATGTAGTGATGTGATGTGTTGAAATGTGAATTTATTTTAAATGGTATAAAAAATTGGAGAAAACATCCTGATTATAAAAATAATTGATTAATTTAAAAAACCAAAAGATTTTCAAAAGATAGGAAATCTACTTTACTTTATTTAAGATATTTCTATAGTTAAATAAATTATTTTATTCATTAATACTAAGCATAAGTTTATAAAGAGCATTAATATCAGGGAGTAAATATGGCGGGAGATGCTAAGAAAAAATGGTTTGGTTAGAAAGAGCGAAACATAAACTGTTGAAGTGGAGTTGCATTTATGTAGCTTAAAAATGAACACAATTATTTATAAGAAATAAGCACTCATTATTTATTATGCATGCATGCATGCATCTAGTGAACGCAATATATAATAAAGAACTAAATTTTAACCACTTTTATATACACAAATTATGGAAATTGATAAGTCTATCAGCTTCAAGCGTCTACATATAAATATCGCGCCATAAGTATATTCCTACTAATGTGGGAAAAACATTAATTGTATGGTGGTTGTAATAATTGTGGTAAACATCGCCTGCAAAGATTGAAGTCTATAAAATATCTTACATTTGGAACAAATTGAATAATGTTCAAACCTCTTAAAATTTTTATAGGAAAACACGAAAAAGTTGTCTTGTAAGAAAAATTTTAATTATAATTTTAAATGAGTATATCTATATTATGATTTTGATATTAAAATAATATTTCAATTTAATTTGTGAAACATATTAATTTATGTATGGTGGCGTTTTAAAGTTACAGCGTGCTTATCTTGATTTGCACCTTACCCGGTCTTGGAAAGCATGTCACTATTAAGACAGTTGTGACGTTGAACACTGAAAAGTTATGTCAGCTCTTATCGTTTACATCAACATTAATAATATACTTCTTCTTTCGTATAGTTCAATAGACTGGATTATGTTGCAATTGCCGAGGCAATATTAAAATTTTTAAAGTATATTTTATGTGCAGCCACAATAAATACACTACCATACAATTTATTTATTTTAGACTGAAGAAATCTGTTACCCTCAATAGTGAGAGGGTCAATCGGGGTAAGAATAATTACACTCAATATACTGTCATCGTTAATCAGGTTGGGGCTAGAATTTTTTATAAATCACCTAGCATAAATTCAACACTTTACCACAGTTGATAGTGCGTGTGCCAACCAGGCTATGTGTCCTGTGTTTTATTCCCGAAATGTTCATAGATGCATTATTGATAAAATGTCGAATGGGGATTGAATGTTGTTCTAAATCGTGCGCTGATAAGAGTATGACTGAAAAATGAACTGTATGGGAAAAAAGATTTTGTATTAAAATAACACGTTAAACAAACCAACCAATATTGTGTATTATATCTGAAGATAAAGAAAAGGAGCAACTAAAAGAAAAATAGGGCCAACACACTTTTTCTTAAGAATTTCTGGAAGAATCGAGTACAGCCGATTACGATATATAAAAGGTGTAGTCGATTACTTTTACTCGATTCCCTCCATCACTAGAGCTCACTGAGAATAGGACGTGATCAAACCAGTGCTGCCAATTCACCTTAATAAAATCCTTGCCAGAATTCATCAAAAGTTTCTCATTTCTCCCTAGATTTGAATAAATTAAAGCTAGATTTTCAATATTCATTTTTTAGTATGGTGGCTAAATTTTGTTAACAAATTAAATAAAAGATTTGTCTCTTTAACATTATAGAAGTCGATACATGCTCTAAAATATATTGACCTGAAAAAAAAATCTTACAAGATACATAAGGTTGCAAATTAATGTTCTAGTGTGCACTGTAATCTTTAAAGAGAATGGATACTTCATGTTTAAGAAAATACCTTTATAGCCCACTTGAAAAGAGCATTAAAGCACTAATGACAAACTTAGTCTAAATACACCTATATCGATTTGATTACAAATGAATTTTTGAGGCATCTTCAAGGGAAAAATAAACACTATGATGAACAGTGATAATATTAATACAAAGATAGTCAATATATATAAATAACAGTAAGATAGAGTAAAATGTTATCAATGTTGACTGCAAACAATTTGTGATATATGTTCTAAAAGGTGATCCTAATGTCCATACGTTTAACTTCTGTTCCCCTGGCCTAAAGTGTATGATCGAGCAGGACTGGCTGATATAGGACGAATATCCTCTGCAGCACATCCCTTACCCTACAATACATGTTAAGTAAAATAAAAACTAATTACAGAAATGTGTTTATTTGGAAATCAGAAATAATTTAGAACGTTATGCTTTTTAATATTCTATGTAATGTTGACAGCCTTATAGGAATCTACGAATTTCAAATAATTACTTAAACTTATTTAAATAATTTGACTGAATTAACATACTGATTTGGCTGCACTTTAGTATACAAGTAATAATTTAAGAAGATTCCATCCTGCTACCATCTACCAGAAGTGTGACAAAGCTTTTACGTTAAACGTTCCTTCTGTTAAACCTCAAGTTAGCCATTTGTGGATATGATTTAGGTTTATTTCTTAAAGGTGTACATTTCAAAACTTTCTGAATAGATACCATTCCTAAAATTCAAATTTTTTGTGGATATAATTCAGATGGATACAATTCAGGATTTTCACAAAAGCAGTTTATTACAAAACTGTCAGAATGGATACCCTTCTGAGTGGATATAATTCCAGTTTTTTTGGATTCAATTCAGGTGGATATATTTCAGGTTTTTACAAAAGCAGTTTATTACAAAATTGTCGGAATGAATACCATTATGAGTGGATACAATTCAGTTCCCGTTCCCCCATACACACACACACTCACACATGTGTCTAGCAAGTTTTATAGCGGGCAGTTGGCCAAACTGCGGCACGGATCAGGTAAAATGACAAATAGTGTCGAGTGATGGGGACTGATTAAAACAGTTTGTATAACCTAGTTGGTTCATGCTAAGCTTGGCCTCTTCTGATGGTTCAAAAGTTATTCAAAATCCTTATTTTATTGAATAACCTTTAAAATAGTCTTTTGGCAGCTTAGCACGTTTAATTCACCAGCCAAAATGTCAATTAAAAACATAGCGAGTTGGATGAATTCGGGGTAATTTTAATATTTTTGGTTACCTTTATGGAAACTCGCCTTGTTGGGAACGCGGACTAAACGTCATGCTCGTATAATCTGGTTACTGGTGATGAGGAGATCCTTACTCGAATACTGGGTGTAATGAGAGGGTTTTATTTATCCCTAAATGATTCCACATTCCCCTTCAAACAGATAAGTGTTTATCTCAAAATGATGTATTCTGCATTCCCACTACATCAGTGAAATTAAATGCGGATATCTCGCAGGAGTATTAAGATACTTTGCAAAAGATAACATAAAATAGTGGTACTACACATGCTTTCTAATGTAATAATATTATATTTTGGGATAATATTTTAAAAATAAATCAGTAATAAGCTACCCTTTGATGTTTTCATCAGATAAACAGACATACATCCTTAAGTATCATGCAAAACTCTAGCCGTACTCATTTCATAAAATATTTTTGGATCAACCTTTTACGTCTTACCATGATTATCGACCCATCTATCCTGTAAAATCGAGAGAGACTTCATAACTGGTTGATTCCCCCCCCCCCCNTCTTTACTTAGCGGTAAAACATCATTCTACTGATATGCCTCAGTGAAGCGTTTTGCAAGTCACACTCCAGGAAAACCGGAGAGAAAAGTAAACACAGTGGAAGAGGTATCTTAATACTGTCATTCTTTGCATTGAATATAATTTAGTATATTTATTATTCTTGTATATTGGGAATTCCTATTTTCTACTCCTTAAGGGTACACAAAATAACATCTTATTTCTATGTATAAGTAGCTTTGGGAGAATACAGTTATAACGTAAGAAACACTTTATAAACTTATTTCAATCTCAAGGCCAGAAGGGTGAGGATTATTATCACTCAAGGAATCGCCATACTTCATCAAAACTAAAAACAAAACAAAGATATGAATAAAACGGTCATAGGTGTAAAACATCTACAATCATCTACGCATATAGTTATTAATACGTTTAATACGATACTATCAACGACTTATTTCTAAGATTTTGTGAGTGTAGGGATATTTGATAGGTAATGCACCCGCATTGACACGGGAAAGCAATGGGAAAAACGCAATGATGGATTTTAACCTGTGCTGGTCGGTCACAGCTTTGTTCAGTGTAGATATATTACTATACGAGTGTGTGGAGTAAAATATATATATCTCTCTCTCGCTCTCTCTCTTTATATATATATATATATAAAACCCATGCTGTGTGTGTGTGTGTGTCATTCCAGGGCTATCTATCTCAATAACCGATACCACTGAGCTTTGGGATTATGTATGGAAGCTATGGAGCATGCCATCTTTATAGGACGATCAAGATGGAGATTAGTAACAACAAGAATTACACTTCGCGTGAAACTCGAAATTGTGCCTGTCGAAGAGAGACATAGCATTCTGTTGGCAAGACTCATTTTCAAGACACTGACAGTCCCGTTTGCTCTGTGGTAAGAGTAACCGGTCACAAGTTGAAAGTACCTTGGTTTTATTCGGGGTGGTGACCATAAATATACTTATTCTCCAATTATTACAAATTAACGTATCTGACATACCGAAAACAATTACTAGATTTACTTTAACGTAATAATAAGTCAAGTCTTGTGAACTGCAATTTTAACTTTTGATATAAATAATAAATACCTATAAAATAACAGCGATAATTTAATAAAATATTTTCAGTATTTACAGAAAAAAAGTTGTTTTGTTCCCCTAAAAGATGCTTTAAATGTCCATTAGTAAGAAAATCAAGGTCTATTTAATATTTTGTATAAGGTTTCTTTGTAATATTCTATAAGATATCCAGGCATTAGACTTTGGTTCTTTGAATCATGAATATTGTTATTAAGACCTAACATTTTTTGTTGATGTATCTGTAAAAATAAAATACAACTACAAAATACACGTGTAAAAATATAACTACAATTCTATAAATCGATAATACTAGTTTGTGACTATAATTAAAGTTAATATTTTAATTCCACTGAAATCTATATATTTTATAAACGTGAATGTTTCAGTCGCTCTATTTCAAATAATTAATGTTTATATCAATCACAAGAAACTATTGGTGGACATAAACAATTATTTAAAAATTTCTGAAGCTGAAATTGGGACGTAAGTAATGTCACACTTCATCTCTACTTGTAAATTTTGTTGCCATATATGATTATATATTTTAAAACCTTTTTCCTACACTAACTGCTACTTTTAACGAACATATACATGAAAGAAATAAACATTTCATGAATTGGCTTTAAAAATTTTCATGAAGAAAGTGCACATCAACAAACAAATTTTCGACATATAAAGTGAAATTCTGTTTGATGTTCTCAAATGTGTGGCTATTAAAAATACAGTATTTCCTCAGTAGAAAAAAAAACATCCTTTCACTCTCTAAGGGGAAGTCAGAGTTAAAGTATCGCTTTAAAAGTTTGTGAATAAAATATATATGACGTTCCGCGACGTTAGAAATCTGAAGTATTGGAATGGAATCAAGCAAAGGTAGTTAAAGTGTTTGCCCCTAGATGGTAGTCAAGTAGCCATGAGACGCTCGCGGTCCATGTGGTTTTTTAGGTGGATGTTTGACTGCCAATCTGAGACAATTTAGAAGCGCTGGATATAACCTCCCCTCCCCCACCCACACACAATATGTAGTCCGTTGAGTATATCATTCATATAACAAGAACTATTGTATTAGATAAGACATTTATCGTATTGTATAATTTTTTCTTTACCTGTTTGGGTTGTACGCTAAATAAAATATAATATTTTGGTGGAAGCGATATATTACTTTTAAATTAAGAAAATCATAAAAAAAAGAAATACATATAAAAATACTTTAGTATAACTTTCCAACTAAAAAAACCTAACGAAATTAATGCAATTGTTTTCATCCTTATATATATATATATATATATATTACTCAACCTGAATTTGGTTATATCTCAACATTTCCACCGTCAGTTGTAAATCATACTAGGGAAATTAGGAGTGCGGTAATCCCGTTGATATCCTCAATGAGCCAGCGGGTACTACGGCATTTCATTCTGCCAAGCCACCAACTGACCCTACAAGCGACCCCACTCCACTCATAACAGGGACGGGCTGTATATTGAATGTTCGTACCTCGGCAAATTTCATATCTGTTAGAGCCATAATTGAGACTGAGACAGACCAATGAAAGTAACAACTGCTCTAGCCCGTACTCGAGGATACATAGCATTGTAAACAATATATCTGATTAGAAATGGGTCTGGGTTAAGTTTTTCATAACTTTAATCATTTATTTAAGGTCCGGTGTTAATTTAGTAGCTGATATTTTTAAAACTCCTTATAAATTATCACCGATATGTTTAATAGAAATGGCATATTCTTCCTTAAAAATGTATTTTTTAGTTCTAGTACATTTAACACTAAAATCCTTTTTCGTAGATAGCTATAGTTTGGCGCATTTAAATGGGTGGCGGGCTGCAGTTTGGCCACATCTATTAAGATGAGAGTTTAGGGAACGAGCGTAAAGGGTAGTGATTTTGCGGTTTTTAGAGCAAAATATATATTTGACCAAAATAAATAAAATATTTCTCCAGTAGAAACATAGAAGATTTTAATTTTCTTCACATGATGAAATCAACAGTTCTCTAATATATGTCATCAGCATAGAATCATTTAATGAAAAACATTTTAAATTTAAAAAAAAGTCATTGGCTTATTAGTTTTTTATTTAGCACGACGTCTTACTACCCGTTCGGTTATACGCTTAAGTACTAATTAGGCTCATGGATTAAGAATTGGAAAGGTTGAATTTAGAGGAAGAGAACCCAAACTAGCATAGAGGGAGATTGGAAAACTATTTAGGGAAAAAACCTCCAGTTCACCCGACGGAGATTAGAACTTCAATCTCCCCATCCTCGGCAGTCTAGCTCAACATGAAACTAGCGCGTTAGCCGTCTACGTCACTGAAGCGGGTATTTAAATAATTAAATTATAGTACACACTTGACGGATATTCAGGAAGGGTTGATATCACCATGTGAAGAAAATATAAACACTATATTTCTACAGGAGCAATATTTGATTTATTTAGACCAAAAAGAGTTTTGATATAAAATAAAGCCAGCAAAAATACTACTACAAGCTCATGTTCCTCCCACCTTGATGGTTCAATACAGGGATGAAGACTATATCTCAGTGGAAACTCGCCCATATTGGCGTGGAGAGAGGCAGATAAAACAGAGAAAACCACAGTGTGATATCCGATATGTAGAAACCATACCCAATACACCCCGGCCGGGATTCTAAGCTTGACCCCCTCTATCGCGAGAGTGAATAGCACCCAAAACCTCGTGAGCATCTATGCTGGTATATAAAACATTGAAATTGTGTCCCCTAGGTTATTCATTTTATTTAACTTATATTTAAAAATAAATAAAGTGTATAAGTACATTTTCCAACATCAACATGATTGTGTTGGTTTAAAATGACTAACCAACTGTTATTGATTAAAAATGTCAGTTATAAGAAAGATTTCAAGTGTTTAGTTATTTGTTATTTTATTCCACTTAAAATATCCCTTGGTCTGACTAGGATAGTTTAATATTTTAACAACACAACATTTTCTGCTGTCAATAAAAATTGCACCTATTATGTTTAGTGTCTAAGTCAAAGAAGGGTTGAATGCCATTTTTACCCAAACTGAGCTTATTCCTGTCTACAAGCTGTATATGCTATAGCACCTAATAAATGCGTGTGTGACTATAGGAAGAGTTGAATACAAAAAAACCCGGAGTTTCATAAAACCTATAATGAGTTACTTACATATAAACATACTTAGTCACGCGGTTCCCTTACGGGCTAGGCATGAAACTGTGCATATAGCTAAAAAAAACTCCGAACTATATGAGCTTAGCTTGGTATTTCTAAAAAAGAATTGAAGCTAATAAAGGAACTATAGATATTAAAATATGGATTTATAGATATAAGTACAAGAAGCTAAATACTGTAGCTACTATAAATAATTTGTTTATATTACATCATACAAATTATCTTCTGTCACTCACATCATGATATATGTAAAATTCTGGTCTTTTGGCATAAATATTTGATGTTTAGCAAAATAAATGCACTTGTTTTGACATTAGATCGTCTTGCACAACACTACATTATACATGGCGTCATAGTGTGAGTGAACAAGGATTATTTGCATAACTATTTTTCAATATAATGAGCTTCGTATGTAGGCCTAAATATGAATGTTAAGATCTCCAGGGATTTGAGTAATTTCACAATTTATACATACATGTTATTTAACAGTATTTTACGTCTAGTATTACAATTTTTTTCACAATGTCATTCAAATGTTCTTTGCAATTACATATTTATCAAGTCTA
Source organism: Timema genevievae (assembly GCA_902155825.1). Taxonomy (NCBI): domain Eukaryota; kingdom Metazoa; phylum Arthropoda; class Insecta; order Phasmatodea; family Timematidae; genus Timema; species Timema genevievae. Next base: position 9,661 of record CABFWO010003480.1, read on the forward strand.
TTTTACAACAACGCACCTAACAAGGTGTGTATGAAAAAAAAGCACACCCCAAAGGCATTATTTTATTTATTCAAAGACAGCGTGTATATATATATATATATATATTGTTTTTAGCTTTCATTTCATATGCAGTTCCACAAGTATACATACAGTTTTCTTTCATGTATTTTTTATCTCTTAGATTCTACATTCTCTTGTCCCTAAAGGATTTTACTTGCCTTAGGGGCACAAGGGGTAAGATAAAAAAAAAACTTGAAACGTTTTCGAAAGGTTCCCCAAAGCAGAAGGATTTATATGTTCGCCTAGTGAATAAAAACTCCTTTTTGGAGGGGGAGTTTTTTTGTTTGTTTTTTGTGACTGGGGCAAGACCATTTGATGTGCTTGAATATACTCATTGAAGGTTTCAGTGCATGGCTCGACTTGAAATAGGGAATATATATATATTTGTACCACTTCCTTCAGACGATCTTTCGGGCTATCCGCATGCTAACAAAAGGGAGAGAAAGTTGAGAAAGGTGGAATTTAGAGGCAATGGACCATCACTTCAGCTAATAAACACCGTTAAAGCCTCCTTCATTAGACTCGACCCAGACCCGAACCCAGATCAATCCTTCACCAACAAATCCTTTAATTTTTTTTAGAACCGCGTCTTACTACCCGCTCGGATTGTACGCTAAATCATTCTATTGATTTACATAGTGAGCATGTGGGACTCACCTTAGCGTTGAACAGTATGCACAAAAACAATGATACAATTTAATATAAACATGTGTACCATTTGACTTTGTTTCTGAACTATAGCCACGTTTGTACTCCAGTCATGTGGAACTGCTTAGCATTATAGGATGTGCTCAAAATGTCCATCTCTGGCATGAATCAAATCCTTCAGTCATGTTGTTGTAGAATGTCAGACGCTTTCAAAAGTACCAGGTGTTTGTTTAATTCTGGAGAACCAACAGGAATATTCCATAGAATATTCCTAGTATATGTCTAGAGATATGCACAGTTTAGAGGAATCACTTGGATGTAACTTAGAAACCAGGTCAAAAGGGACACATGTTAATTTGAACTTTTTTCCTTATTTTTGTATCTCCTGTTCACTGCTGAGAAAGTTCTGGATACATGAGGAATAGCAGAACCGGGGCCCTGCAAGGTTTTAAATTATCTGAATAGAAACTGGATATAAAACTCGTGCTATCGTCTTTATATATGAACAATAAACAACCAAGTTGCACATAGATCCAGTTATAAAATAGCAACACGTGTGTTAAGGTTTTATTATTATTAGGGTACTCATATTTAAAATGTAGGTCTTTATTATTTGCTATATTAAGATGGCCGCTTCAGTTAGCGAGAAAGTGTCAATCTCTATCAGGCCACACGGCTTAAAATACAGTGATCTCTGTCTTTTTATGGAACTACTTATCTATTTTTTTAGCACCGTTTCTTACTACCCGCTCGGGATATTCGCCTATGTACTGATTATGATAATGATTTAAGGTATTAGGAAGGTTATATTTAGATGAAATGTACCCAAGCTTGCGTGAAGAGATAGTGGAGAATCATTTTGGAAAAACTACCCTCAGTAGGCCTACACCCGACCGAGATTTTAATCTTGATCTCTCCATCATTGATGGTATAGTATACTGCTAGAGTAGCACCTTAGACCATGGGACCACCAAAGTGGGTACTAATATATACTGCCTTTCACCTTTAACTTACAACCACACTTAATCATGTCAATAAGAAAGAGGAAAGCTCGATGATATTTCTCAAATATCCTAACATTTTTGTTGTCAACCTATCAAAAAAAAAATACTGTATTTGTTAGATGATGGCTAAATATAAATCCTTTCTTAGGAAGCCTCTTGTTATATCTCCGCAAATATGATTAGAAAGTTTTTGAAAATTGTATTATATTAATAAAACTAATATTATAGTGTTGTTTAGAAAAAATAGCCGTGTTGAAATCTCTGGACTTTATTTTAGTGTGATCCATATTTTGAAATAACGCATCATAAAATTAAATATTGAGTTAGAGCTGAACGTCTGCGCGGCAATTTCTATGAGACCATGGATGTATCCATGAAATGACTACTGTTTATTTTCTCTCGAAAAGGTTCCCAATATTTTCCTTAAAATATCTCTACAGATAATATAGTTTGACTGGTGAAACTAGTTCTTACACTGGAACATACTTATAAGACGAGCCATACAGTTCAATGTATTGTTTGTCTTACTACACGTCCAAGCTACCAGCACATACACTTTCAGGGTAGGTATGAGGGAGGTTTAGTTGAAATATAATATGCTCAGGTTTGCCTGGAGGGATAGTGTGAAACTATTGATTAGAATAACTCCTCAGTGCACTTGGTTGGGATTCGAACCCAGTTAAACCAAACAATATGAGCTTGATGCTTTTGTCAACGTGTCCCCTAATATGAGTCTTACGTATTGAAATAAAATATCATTCATTTATACTATTACTTATTAATATTGTCAGATTGTATATGCTGTGTTATAATAATATTATTATTATAAATATTATTACTATAAATATTATTATAATTATTATTACTTTACCTTTAAAAATGGTTTGTGCAAATATTGCATCAGATACATTATAAATGAGTAAATCCAGAGGTCATAATTTAAAATTTATATATCATATGATAATATTAATTAAACTCGGCCAATCTTGTAAAAAAACACATTAACCAATAGTATAAAGGGTTGCACCTATTACTTTCTTCAAGGATTAAACAAGTTTCTCTAAATTGGTAATCTTTCTAATCAATGGCTACCGGGGAAATCCAAAAATTAAAAAAAGTAACAGGTATTAAATTAATTATAAAATATATCTATTTCCATCCAACGTACTCACAACAAATAATTGATATTACCACTTGCTCTAAGAGGTCAGTGCATTGCAACAATCAAGTTAAACTAAAGGGCATTCTGGTGTGGTTATTGTGTTCAAAAGAAAACTAAAGCTGTTATATTAAAATATACTAGAATAGTAAGCTCTATCATTATCAAATGATTGCACTAGAGCAGTTTTCAAACCTCCAAAATTCTCCATTAGCCAGTATTCAGTTATGGCCCTCTTTCATGGATACCAGTCGCAAACTACTTTTATTAAATGCTAGAGAAGTAGAAATGGGGGAGAGTTGGGGGGTCAGACCCCCCCTGAAAATTTTGGCCTCCCCCTGTCCCATGGGGGCTCATATATATGCATACAACTTTTATTTTCTAGGGTATAGTACCATTTTCTAGCAGAGACCCCTAGAAAAAATATATTTATACAGCATTTGTTCCAAGTTATGGATTCTGGAACATACATCAGTGGTAGCTTGGACCAACCCATCACTCTCGTGTTATACTGGATAGAGGCAATAGGAAGATTGGACCAGCCCGTCACTCTCGTGTTATACTGGATAGAGGCAACAGGAAGATTGGACCAACCCGTCACTCTCGTGTTATACTGGATAGAGGCAACAGGGAGATTGGACCAACCCGTCACTCTCGTGTTATACTGGATAGAGGCAACAGGAAGATTGGACCAACCCGTCACTCTCTTGTTATACTGGATAGAGGCAACAGGAAGATTGGACCAACCCGTCACTCTCGTGTTATACTGGATAGAGGCAACAGGGAGATTGGATCAACCCATCACTCTCGTGTTATACTGGATAGAGGCAACAGGGAGATTGGACAAACCCGTCACTCTCGTGTTATACTGGATAGAGGCAACAGAGAGATTGGACCAACCCATCACTCTCGTGTTATACTGGATAGAGGAAACAGGGAGATTGGACCAGCCCGTCACTCTCGTGTTATACTGGATAGAGGCAACAGGGAGATTTAGATTTAAGTCCCAGTCAAGCATAATGAGGTGTTTTCAACTATGTGCTTTCAAACACTCCCTCCACGCAGATGTGGGTGCAATTTCTCTAAAATTACACCAAACTATACTTACTATACTAGCGTAATTGATACATTCATATAATCTGAAACGGTTCTAAGATGTGGTGAAAATTTAATATAGATCATGGAACGATACACTGTGTATTTGGCACATAAATCTATCAACCAAGTGCTGTACCTCATTTGTATGGCATAGTTTATTTTCTGCCAATCTGCTTCCCTCTACCTAAACTTTATACTAACAACTTACATCGAGCGGCTGACACAAATATGTTTTATGGCATGCTGGTCATTGATGAAACACAAACATCTACAACATTCAGTATCTCATTCCATCAACATCTTCTAAACGACAGTTTTTAACTCTGATCCACACCTCAACCTTGATACTGCACCGAAAATTACTGTTAAAAAATCATTATTGTAATCATAAGACGTAGCTATAGCATTTAATTACTAATTGCATTTTTATTTAACTAGTTAAAAATTACAAAATCCAGGGATAAAAATGTATTTCTGGTTGAAGAAAAGATGTAACCTTTCATTGGTTCACTGACATCAAATACAAAACCAGAATGACATATCTTTATAATTAGTAAAATATTATGCTTTCCATTCAACTACATAGGCTGGAAAGTTTATGTTGTACATTTATGAAAGTAATCAAGAATTATATTCAGTTGAAAAAGAGAGACACTAGTAAAGTTATTTTCTTCCTTAACTTCTCACCATTTACAATTCTTAGAATAACTTTTTTCTCTTTTGGTAAAAGGTATTGCACTTGAAATATATCGCCTCTTTTTGTGAATCATTGCAACATCGCATTCTTCTCATTTTATTTCTATATTTTTTTAAGTGAAAAAAAAAAGAAGACGCAGAGCTTGTGAGTGTGCATGGGGAGGAGAGAAATAAATTGAGGAAGGAAGCGCTAGGAGGATAGATCCGAAAAGAAGGGGAGGTAGCAACAAGGTCTAGGGAAGTTACCTGGAAGTCTCTCTGGGGACAAGGTATTGATTCACACGAGCTGAGGAGTAATAAAGGGGGGTGTTGAGATATTCCAGTGGACCACAGCAGCTCACCTACACTTGTCCTGCAACACAGTATAGTCTTTACGCTATGAAGTTAAGTATTGAAATACCGTTTGGTGTGAAAATGGTTTTAATAAGTTAATGTAGATACCTTCTATTAAATGTAAGTCTATAATTTTAACTTTAATAAATATGCTATCGAAATTTATGATTATATAATTTGGAATCTGTAAACAAACATAGTTCTAACGTATATTGAAACATCCCTCACGTAATGAAGTGGAGTTTAAACCTAGGACCATTTATTTGTATAACCAAGAAATTGAATTAGTCAAGGTTATTTCAAATCAGTTCACTGAGAATATAATTGTTTATTGGTTCCAGGATCAATTTTCATGTCTATGGCACTTTCAAACCTAGCCTATCTAAAAATTAACACTATGGAGGCAAATTACTTGAGTACTAAAACTACTACCAGATATTATCGTAACCTCGCTCCTAATCGGCAGTAAAAGTGACGACCAGAGTAACAAGGAAATAGAATAGGAATGGATGTGGCTTGTGGAACAGAAGAGTGATATAAGAGTTTAACAAATAAGTTTATTAGCATCAAAACAAGGAGAATTGTTACAACTCCAAAGGCATGATTTCAGTAGAATATTTCCATTGTTCATTGTTAGGTATTGATAGTGTAACAAGTGACATTGTTGAACCAAATGGTAGTGTTAGGTGTGAAGCACCCAAAAAACTGACTTAAAACTGATTGGGTCGAAAATAGGAAAAAGGTGTAACGCTTTAAAGAAGATCGTGTGCACATTCTAGAACGAAAGTGTGCTAAACAGGTTACTATATTAATTATAGTCGGAGGGATCAATTTTAGTTAAGTTTAAACAACAATACATAACTCTACTCCAGCCTTATGGCCACACGTCTCAAACCTGATAAGCATGGACAAGAAAAGTATATGAAAAATATCTAAAACTAAGAGGTCCTTTTTTAAGGAGCTACAGTGATAGTTGTTAGCTGAGAGAGTTAGCGTGAGTTAACTTTAAAATGAGTTATACAATACAAAAGAAAAGTTCTAAGAGCTGTAACTATAGTTTACCAATAGTTAAAGGTGAGCTATCAGGAATCTAAGCTCTAAAGAAACTATGGCAGGCCTATTCCTAATTAGTACTGTCTGGTCATCTAATAGAATGGTTAATTCTCAACAATAGTCTGGAGGCAGACTATAACAATAGTAAACTGTTTAACATTAAAAGAGCCAAGCGGGGCCTTAAGGGAGCCAGAGAAAATAAACATGGCCATGCGGGCCACCCCTCTGGGATAGAAGCATAACCACGAGGTGAGAACCGTACAAAGGTACAACAATAGGCAAACTGAAGACTGATTCCATTCAAGCCATGGATTAACCTGATCTACCCTTTATCCATATCTAAGAGGTCAAACCATCTGAAACATGGTAACATAGAGCAGGGCGTTAAAAGGACCACACTAGGTTTAGAATAAACCCATTCTATCAATGAGTCCAAACTTTAAAACTAAAGATATAGATTTTAACAGATATTACATTATTTGCGATAAGGAGGTGAGACCGACGTATAAACCCTCCTGATCACCACTTGAATGTTTATCAGTACTTGAAGTCTCATGGATGCTCGTGCGACGAGTAATTAGATATGAATAAAAAAATGGACGCATCTTAGCATATTATAAAGCTCCCTGAAGGGGAGTACGAGATTAAATTCCAACACGCACCAACCAATTGGTTAAACCGTGTGGTTTCAGATACTAAAACAAACGGACTGTCACATTTCACAAAGGTTCTTAAAAAAGAAAAGATTTATTAATATTATTTTAATTGGGCGAAAAAAGTATATTGGGAAACCAAATTATGGTTTTTAGAGTTAAGTGCGCAGACGCTACTATATGGGGGAGGGCTGGGTGAGAACCTTCCAAACCCCTGTTTTACACTTCTCGCTTATCCGAGAAGGGTTTTGGGACGTCATTGGCACCCCCCAGGGTCAATGACGTAATTACCAAGCCCCTGGATAAGAGAATTGGTGGCACCACGAAGTCTGTCGTGGAAAAACTGCACCATCTTCTGGAAGTGGTCTTTGATGGTAGGATGGTAGGTCACGATGCAGAGTCACATTACGAACGTACTAGGGCACGTTCACAATCATCCTCAGATACCTGCTCTGGAATGCCTGCATCCTTCTCATATACGTGTCAGCTAGGTGGCCACAAGCAGGACAGGTATAGTCGAGGATCGGCCTGAGCAACTGCTTGTACAGTGTCAAACCGTTCCTTGTAGACAGGGCGCTACGCGTGTTAAGCCTAGAATTCCCAGCCTTTACCTCACCTTGTTAAGTCTCTCAGTGCAGTGTAGCCACCAGGTCAGTTTGGTGTCCAGCGTAAGTCCCAGGTACTTAACACTGTTCGCCCATCTGATCTGCTCTCTGAACAGCCGGAGTGGGGCTAACATGTAGAACTTTCTTTTCCATGTGAAGAGCACTGCCGTGCTCTTCTCCACGTTAATACTTGTCCTACAGGTGGTCAGCCACCCCTCCAACTGCGTCAGGTGCGTCTGGATTTGTTACTCCACAACTCCACTACTAGAGCCATGTCATCCATATAAAGTGCCAACTTCGTGTCTGGGGATTTGAGAATGTCGTTCACATACTGACTGAAGAGCAATGGGCCCACGAAGGAACCCTGTGTTACTCCAGCCTGGATGCTTCCGACTTGAGAAGTGGCGTTCCCTAAGGTAGTGGAGAAGGTGTGGTGGGCTAGATAAGATTGTACAACCTTAACTAGCTAGAATGGTAGGTTCAGGAATAGGAGTTTGAAAAGGAGACCTTCGTGCCAGACATGGTTGAAGGCCTTTGCCACGTTAAGAAAAAGAGCACTAGTCAGCCTGTTGATGTTGAAGTTTCTCGAGACCTGTTCCACGATCTGGACGAGTTGGTGAGACATAGCGTGTCCTGCCCGAAAGCCGAAATGCTCGTCCACCAAAATGCCCACCTTTAGAGAATATTGGGTCAGTCTCGTCAGTAGAAGTCTCTCAAACAACTTGCCCAAAGAGTCTAGCAAGCTTATCGGTCGGTAAGACAAAGTTAGAGGAGGGTATTTACCCGGTTTATGAAAGCATAGGACTTTGGCCGGCTTCCAGAGCTTAGGAAAGTGACTCAGGAGCAGGATGGCGTTGAATAACTCCACGAGGAAGTTAATTGCCTCCAAAGGCAGCTTTATGAGGACCGCGTTTTTGATACTATCGCGTCCGGGGGCCTTGTTTAGTCTTAAAGCGGCCAATATGCCCGTGATATTTCTATCGCCTCAGTTGGTTCAGGTTCATCCATGGGTCTGTATGAGACAGCACCGATAAACTGAGCCACGTGCGCAATGTGTATTGGGTCATTCTACATTATTCTGATCCCGTTTCCACTGGGAGAGAGCTTGTATAACGGATTTCACGGGGAGATCTATTTCCTCCAGCTCTTCCTGGATCTCGCTATGGTTTGTTCATGTCAGGAATACCTTCACCACGACCCTGACCGACCAGTCACTCCCGTCCCAGTTTATAGGACCAATGGTAGCTCCCCAAGATAGGTAAGACCTTCTGGAGGGGGCAGTAAGCTTCCTCTGACCCGCACTGGAGGCGGATATGACCCCCAGTGTCTGACCGCCTTACGGTCTCTCGAACCTTGGATTTTATGGCCCTCAGTACCTTGTAGTAGTCCTCCACATCACACAAAAGATGAGAGAGATAATCCCCTAGCTTTGTGAGCTGGTCCAGAACCACTAGTACCAGGCTGGGGTGAGGCAAGGCTTGCGTTGCTACCCTTAGGTTTTCACCGCTTCCCACCTTTGCCCAACGCTGGCCCACCCTGGCCCAGGCTACCATAGACCTCACTCTCATCCCCAGAGCTACCACCTAAATCGTTAGGGTTGCTCCCGGTAGGTTCCTGGTGTTGCCGGCCGTATCACCTCGGCGGAGTCTTTCGGTCTGAAATCCTTCAGACCCATCATAGTACCCTTGGATCGACTCATCATGCATCAACGGGAGGTATGGTCCTGAAGACAGTCTCTCCACGTCCACGGAATCCCATGCGCTGTCGACACCCATGAAGCGTGTGACCCAGTCTTCCAAGTCTAAAGAAAATTCAGCTACGCGTTTCTTACTTATCGATACCACCTGGCGGGATATGTTAGAGTAGATGCGGGTTTTTGAAGCCCTTGCGATCACGCTTGCGACAGTACCGCTTGCAGTGGTTCTTACCGGTAAAAGACGGCTAAGCTTCCCCTGGTTAGAGCTTCCGTTGGCACCGTTAGGTTTCTATCCAATGTGCTAGCTGGAGTTTTCGCCATCCTTCCCTGTTTGCAAGCTGTAGACCCTGAAAAGGGCCTCCAGTATTTTTGGCCGTCAGTGGCACGCACATATCTGGTAGTTAGAGGGGCCCCGCTGGACTCTACCGCATCGGCATTGCTGCCAACGCTTTGTAGGGGGCCGGCACTGACCACTGAGCTAAGGCCAAAGGATGTAGTGCCGGAAGCCTTGGTGGATCTGTCAGTGGCACGCACGCCTCTGGTAGTACGAGGGGCCACATCCTGGCCATCTGCACCTACCACGCCATCAGTTGGGAGGGTCACGCTGGGTGCCATGTTGGCCCTGGAAAGGGCCGGATCATCACTCACCCAGAGAAGAGCAAGCGACTCCTGGTGGCAGCCGCCAGTGTCACGCTCAACTCCATTAGCCACTCCTTTTGCTCTGGAAAGGGCCGATTCGTCTTCCAAAGGTGATTCTTCAACGCCTCATCCAGTGTTCTTCTCCCAATCCCAACCCTGACTCTTTTCTTCATATTCACCGTGGGTTCCATTGCAGATCAGCACACGCTCAGAACCCTCTACAGCCAGGAAAACGTAAGGGAGGCAGGACGACACCTTGTACTCCCCAATCCAAAAATGGAGTGAGAGGCGATGTATTATATACGAAATAAATCTGACGTCTAAGAAGCGGAGTGGAAAGGGGGAGGGGGCTGGGATATTATTCTACGTGGAACAACCTAGGACAATTTTAGTTGGCTACCATCCAAGGAATCACATTGCGGGCCTTTAGATCTGTTGAGTCGTCCTAGCTGACAAGGTGTGGCTACAGTGTCTGCTTGTTCTATTTGGACGTCTAATAGGGCAGGAATCACGTTAGCCAAGCAGTATTTAAGAACACAATACCACAATAAGTTAATAACTTGCGTTTGATTTCAGTTTCATTGATTCTTGTGTCTACTGCCATTTGTTTATTTTGAATATACGGGCTAAATGCACTTAGCACGCTACATTATTTACTAACCATTGTTTTTATAGGACTGTATGAACCAATACATTCTCTAGGAACTTATAGATCAAACAATAAATTACACTGAAAGAGCATACTGGCAAAATCTAAATTGAGAAAAATATCTTCTTTCTTGTATTGATACTACACGATCGTACATAATTTTTTATATCATCTCTTAAAGTTAAGAACAAGATTTATAAAAATAATATTTTAGTAAACTTCTATTTTGTGCGTACTATTAATTTTTGAACAAAACTATTTGAACAGGAATATTTAAAACAAATCAACTAAAAACATTATGTCATCAGAAAACTACACCCAATTTTAGAGAGAGAGATAAAACAACGATACATCTTTGAGATATCACCATATAGTATTGTAGAGGGCTAAACAATCTAGCCCCGTACTACCTAAATCAACTGAAGAATATCATTTCCCAAAATAATATATATGCATCTCTAATTATGTATACATATCTATAGATGTATAACTCCATTTGTTACATACTGTAGCATGTCTCTTAAATCAAAGGACATCTACAAACAGAATCCACTAAATATCCTTAATTACAACAAGAGAATCAGAAGAAGAAAATTAATACTGATAGATTTAGAAAAAAAAAGGCAACAAGATTGTACTTACGGTACTCGGATGTTCCCGGATTTGATCACCATGCTTTCACCAACTGTTCTACTAGCATGGTGGAAGAACAGGCGTGGCCGTTTCAACGCACGTCAATCCTCTTGACCTCAACATTGAAGAAAGACCCGAGGTACCTCGCTCGATCACGAGCGTCAACCCGAGCTACGACAATTACGCCCCTAGCGGATTTCCTTCGCAACCGTTTCCCCTTCGCTTCAAAACTCCTTCCCCCTGCTCCCCTCGCTTTTCAATTGTTGACATTGCCCTATTTGTTGGTCAGGGAGAAAGTATAAAACAGGAATCCTCCAGGCCCATTTATTCCAGTTATAGTTCATCGCTTGACGCTCGTCGAAGAAGGAAACGCTGCTCCAGTACCTAGTGAAGAGATCGCCGACCATGACGGTTAGAGCGTGGGAGTCACTGCCTCGACGCCGAAGGAACCCCTTCGAATAATCCAAGTACTTTGTTGTTTTCCAAGTCCTTCAGACTTGTTGTATTAGTCCTTAAGACTATGTAATTTTTGTGTAACCATTATGAAATCTTTATTTTTTACGTCATTTTGACGTGTGTAGTTTAATCAAGAGGACTTCTTTAGTTTGAACGTCAATATGACGGGTTGGTCTAGTCGATAGGGCTAACATATCGTGTATGTCAGAGGTGTGACCACATATTTGTACTATATGTACTATCTAATAGAATCTATAGATAGCCAACCTGAGGCTACTGTGTGACCGCAACTTGCAGGGTGAAGGTGTGAGAGGAATGTAGATAGGTACCTGCAAGAAACTATAGATAGCCAACCTGAGGCTACTGTGTGTGACCACAACTTATAGGTTGAAGGTACGAGAGGAATGTAGATAGGTACCTGCAAGAAACTATGAATAGCCAACCTGAGGCTACTGTGTGACCACACCATGCAGGGTGAAGGTGCGAGAGGAATGTAAATAAGTACCTGTAAGAAACTATAAATAGCCAACCTGAGGCTACTGTGTAGGGTGAAGGTGTGAGAGTAATGTAGATAAGTACCTGTAAAGAAACTATAAATAGCCAACCTGAGGCTACTGTGTGACAGCACCTTGTAGTGTGAAGGTGTGAGAGTAATGTAGATAAGTACCTGTAAGAAACTATAGATAGCCAACCTGAGGCTACTGTGTGACCGCAACTTGCAGTGTAAAGGTGTGAGAGGAATGTAGATACGTACCTGTAAGAAACTATAGATAGCCAACCTGAGGCTCCTGTGTGACCGCACCTTGTAGTGTGAAGGTGTGAGAGAGAATGTAGATAGGTGCCTGCAAGAAACTATGAATAGCCAACCTGAGGCTACTGTGTGACCGCAACTTGCAGGGTGAAGGAGTTCTGTTGTTTCCAGCAATGATCTGTATGGCCAGTTTTGTGTCATGTGATCGTGGCTGTGTTCTGATTGGTTGCAGGGCATAGTTTCAATACCAACAGTTTTTGAAATCAAGAGCAATCCTCGAGGTATTTGACCGAGAGCTGTTTTCAAGTATAGATGTGTGTATGCCACCCACATACATAATTAATTCTTTCTTGTATCTCAAAAGTAGTGTTTTCGTGTGTAGGTATAAGTTTCACACGAACGTATGTATTTGTAATAATAATTGAATAAAACTATTTACATTGGTTGTAATTATCAATTAGCAAGTTGAACTTATTATTCGAAGACACGCATTTCCACTATACGATCAACCAAAATAACTTTCCGAGATTATTATATCTATATTTCTTGTTATCACACACACACACATATATATATACATATATATCGTGTTACAAGCTCTGTCTACAACTTGTAGCGTATTGAGTCGTATGTAACTTCTCACAAAAAAAAGCACGCATAGACTGAAGCTTAGTACGGAATTATGTTTCAAGCTCCCCGCAGTGGAAATAGAAGTTATTGTCATCAATAAAAATCAATTTATTGTCATTTTTGGTAGACTATCTCCATGCCTATACACAATATGCTAAAAATGTTTCAATGCTTAGCATAAAAAAATATTTTTGTAATTTATTAAACTATTATTACTATTGTGTTCTTACAGTATACACTTATCATTGCTTTTATTTTCACGTTATAACACAATATCAATTTTTCATAGTATCAATTATTTACAGTAAAGGAAACGAAATAAAAAATTAGCCATTTATATTATTTTTATAGTATAGCCATTTTATAGTGATCTTAGTTTTATTTGTCTAAACCCTTATAGCCTATACCCCGCCTACCGTAGGAGAGTCGGTGACAGCTAGCAGAAGGTTCTTAATTAACTAACATTGGCTGAGAGTAGCTAATGTTACCCTATTGGCAAATAATCGTTGTTTTATTCTGGCCCTCACTACCTCTCCTATCGTAGATAGTACCTTAGTGTGACAGCCAATCTCTCCATAGCAGGTGTAGGCCTACATCATCTCATGTTAGTATCTCTTTTTTTTGCAGCGAACAATTTAAAATGTTGTAAAGCAAATGAAAATAAGTTTTTGACATGAGGAAATAAGTTAAAACTTAACATCGTCTTCACTAATCTCATGAAAAAGTTCATGAAAGAGTGTATAAAAACAACCATTCTTCAACCTTGAACCTATAATTGGGTGCAACCCCTTCCTCCCTTCTAATTTGAACCGCAAGATTTCGTCTAGCATGATATCCTGACTGACCAGGATTGTGTTTTCTTGTGAGCTGCATCGCGGCTCTAGAGGCCTCAAGGTATCAGATCTCGTGAACCAGCTCACGCGCGCACGTCTCTAGGGATTACATTTTCTGTGAGAGTAGGCTACACTGGCCCGCGGGCCGCTAGTTGCACCACACTGCTCTAGAATATCGGGAAGTGGGAGAAAGAGCTTTGAAAGGGCACACAGAGACACTATGGAACTATGTAGGCATAGATTGTTTAGTACATTATAAAACCTCGTAGTCCTAGAATTCTAGAATGTTGATTAATTTTAAGTTACTTTCCAAAACAAACGTTTATCGAAAATTATGCTATAATAAAATGAATTATGATGGTGTTGTAGGACTATCATAGATACATTTATAAAATAATTACGAAATAATTTCATATTAAAATATTATGATAGTCTCTTTAGTAAAATTTTAATTTTGATAAAAGTTATGTATAAAATGTTTTGTATTATTGTTTTATTCCTGTTGGCCATGGCTGACATTCAAGATCCGCGGGCATATAGAGGTATCACGTTTCACTGCTCGTCCATATTGGCCGAGTTTAGTTACGTTAATGGGGTGAAGACGATGAAAGTATAATTTGGCGGAAATAAAGTTCTCAATTTAGTGGAGGGAGAGTGGAATAACATTTAGGAAAACCATTCTTTGTACATTAAATGTGTGTGTGTGAGCGAGAGAGAGAGAACAACTCAATAAGCCTAAGCTATGTAATATACTTGCGTTTGAAGATTCACAATCTGTCATATTCTTAATTTTTATGAATTAAAATTTGTTTTATTTTTATCACCGCGTCTTACTACCCGTTTGGTTATAAACATATGCACTAATTAAACTATTGTGTAAGAGATGAGGAGGTTTGAGTTTAGAGGAAATGTAGCCGAATTTGCTTAGAAGGAGAGTGACAAACCATTTGCGGAAAACCACCCTATGTACATCCGACCCGGTTTCGAGCACCTTTGTACCCGGCATCTGAAATCGAGTTTATTGCGATATTGACGTCTTAGACCATTCAACCACCGAAGCGGCTTACATTATCTTCTCACCGTAAACTAAGATAATAAATAACCAGAGCAAATTTTACTTTTTTGGTGATTTGGTCTATTTAATTATCAAGATCCCTAACAAATAGAGATAATTGTTGATTATAGATTTTTCTTAGATACATAAATATTTTCGTGAATAAACCTGATCTTGGCATGAACCTCTTCATCTTTTGTTGTGAACTAAACTCTCACCCAAAATATAAATTCTGAATTTAACTATTATTTTATAATTTGATAAATATGATTACATTTCTTTGAACATTTTATATTTCATAATTGATTTGAAATTCATTATAGTCTGCATACCGCTATTTTAAATGAAACAATAATAATAAAAAAAACTTCGCTCCTTGGCAGCTCTTCACTAAAAGAATTTTTGATTAATTGAATATCTACCGATGTTAAAAACAGACTGGAAAATATTAAACATCTGGGCATCACCTTTACTTTCGTAACAAAAACCTTTATTTTGGCAGGGAACCAACATTTCCTCACAGAGAATAGACCTTCAGCTCGTGTTTCAAACTTCAATATTTAAAAATAAAAAGATAGCCTATGGCCCCTTATAAAAAAACAGACCATATTTTTTATAATTCCTTGTAGTAGTAGTAGTCTACCTAATATATATATTTATCTAATAAATCATATATATACGTTATTATTCAATATAGAATATTTTTAAAATTCCTACTATACATACAGATTAGTCTTGAATTTTTACTTTCTTATATCAAGAGAAAATATTGTAATCATAAAAATTCTATCTACAGATTATGATTAATCTTTACTTCCTTTGTGAACCCGAACCAAAATAGTAGATTTTACAGTTCTGTATCTCTCTCTCTATGTTTCTGTCAGTCTGTCTGTAAACCTGGTCATGGATACAAAGCGGTTAGTTGGATTTTGTTCATACTTGATGTTTAGATTTTGTAGGTTTATAGTTAGGTATGTGTTTTTTATTTTGACAATAAGCCTCAAATTGAGGGTAGTTTAATAATGAGTAATATTCTGGAATTTCAAATTGTTCTAAAAGAACCAACGATTTTGTTTAAGATGGATATATAGTGTAACGAGGAAGATGTTTCCCATGTTTATATTTATATTTCTGAGGGAACTGCATGCTTACTGTTGAGAAACAGCGTTGGCGTACTTTTTTTTCCATGATCAGTCTTTCTTCGAATGTATATCAAATTTGGCAATGCTGGGCTGTCGTTGTTGCCAGTAATTGGTGCTTCTTCCTCCAGCACAGTCGTAAAGTGACAGAAGTCTGAATCTCATGTTCCTAATAGCTTGCTAAAAACATTCACCAAATAAACTCTAATATTTTATTAATACTCTGTGTAGAAAAATATTTGTTATTGAACACGTTAAGATTATGTGTGTATATGTTGGTTGTTTGTTTTGTATTTTTGCCGTAAGGTTGTGAAATGATAGTTTTATGTGCATATTAACATATTTATTTGAATAATAGTGTATTGTTAACAGTTAAAATATAACACAAATTATAGAATCTCCGGCTTGTTACAAACAATTACATTCCAAGAGTAAAATATTAATTAGTAAAGAAAGGGCAATGGTGTCAAGTGTCTACACCTATTTTCGTTAAAACGGAAATTGTTCAGTAAATCAAGTGGCAATGCAGACTGCAGAAGCTACAGTTGTGTCTTATAAGTTAGTAATCTCTAGGGGGCGGATTTATAGGCACTAAAAGTTTAAAAAAAGGCAGGCAAATAGGCACTCAAAATCACAAAAATAAGCACATAAATAGGCATTATAAAGTAAAAAAGGCAATAAATAGGCATTAAAAAGAAAAATAGGCACATAAATAGCCATAGTAATGCAAAAAAAAGGCACCAAAACACTCAAAAATTGTATCATTCACTCTTAAAATCCAGCATACAATTTCCATAAACACAAATTAATTACTATTAGAGTTAATTACCAAATACTTCTCAAGATTTTCAGGTGTAAATTTTGTTCTGTTGTCTGACAACATGTTTTTATACTGCGAGAAATTTCTCTCGACTTCACATGAAGTCATCGGGCAAAACTTCAGACAATCTATCTCAGCTGAGCTAAGCTTGACTTCTGGGAGTGATGTAGTTTGTCCTTCTAAGATGTCCGCAATACTTACCATCACTTTCCACCCAGGATTTCGCTGCAATACTCTGTTAAATTTGTCGACAATGGCTGTGCCAAGTGATCCAGTAGTCTGATTCAGGCTTTCTTCTATTCCTCGCATTATCTTCACAGCTTTCACAAGATGCAAATCCCTCACCTCTAAAGCTTTCATTGCTCCAGGTAGGTCCCCAAAATTGCTTTTTACGTATACCAGATCTACACTGACACTTGAGCAGGAGATGGCAGCATTTGCTTCTGTAATGGTGACATCTTGTTCCTCGTCAAATGTTTGGACTCCCTACAAGCAAAACGGTTGATATAGCAAAACTCACCATTCTTTCAATATGTTGTGTTCTACAAGTATAACCATTAAATATAAAATATTTTTCAATAATGTGGATGGACAGGTGGAATCAATAAAACTAGTGGTAAGCGCTCACTGCAATTTTAATTTGTGAACGCACCTAAAGATAGTGTATTGTATAATACCTTTTGAATGTCACCCAGGTGATCTGCGTCTTACAACGAGGCATGAAGCCATGTTCCCCAAAGTGTTAACACTGGCTGTGGTGGTAAGGGTGTGTTGGGCAGGGCGGCCTTAAGTGAGAAGATTCATGATGGCGCCTTCGAAAACACTTTCTTGACTGTGGAAATAATAGCGTTAACATTTGGAAAACGTGATCTAATATCTTCTGCAACCCTATGAACAGAATGCGCCAGACAAAGCACTGCAAATCATTAAATTAACACAGTATATCTTGTGCAATTAAATTATATACTTACGCAAAGCATCACGAACAACTATGGCAATTGTCGAGCTGTTGGTTGCCTCAAGCATCTTTGAAACAACCAGGTGAGGTTTCCCAGGATCCGTAGAGTCTAGTTTTCCAACCACAACATTTGCAACATATCTGCCACAGCGATCAGTGGTTTCATCAACAGTAGCACAAAAGTATGATTCTCATATATCTTCTCGGATTTTATCAACTGTCTTAAACGAAATAAAAAGAATGTTTATTGTAATTAGTTTAAATGAATACAATTCATTTAATATTTTTTAAATTTCAGAAAGAAAAACTGCTATTGTAAGAACTTACGGATAAATAGGTTAAATGCAAGTTGTGATTCCTGAGAGTTGATTCGTCTGATATCTTCATGTTGGTATATTTGTTGAGAAAAGCATTGAAATCTTGATTCTCCAGCGTCTTCCAAGGAATATTTGCAGCTACCATTGCAAAGCATAAGTCAGCAGAAAATTGCTCTTGGGTTTTATCAGCATCGTTAACTACAGGAAAAAATAATTTAGATCCTGTTTTCTTTCTGGAATTCTTCATATGAGTGCAGTATTTTTGTGTTGTTCTAGGTGATACTTCTTCTCGCATTTTACCTAATTATAAATAGAAATTTTCATCCAATAATATATGTGAATTTACAAATTAACAAAGCATCACCTAACTAAGAGAACTAAGATTAAAATAATTTGTTTTTTGGGTAAGATCGTTATGTTACACTTTGGTAAATATTTCCACTTTGTCGTTGAAATCCTTCAATAATAAATGAAACCTAGTTTGAACGATAGCAAATAATTGTGGTTTACTTTTAAACAGTAGACAAAATATTTAATAAAAACCTTGACTTTCAAAATAATAATTTCATTTCCCCTTTTGAAAAGGTAACTCACCTCTTTGGAACATGCTTGACAAAAAACTATTTTTCCATCCGTTGTGAAATTCCCATCACCACCAATCCACTGTTTGACTAATACACTTTTACACGATTTCTCTTTAGGAATTTTCTACTGGTTCAATAATTTACATTGAGTCCAATACAAAGAAATATTAATGAAAAGATATGCACATCCAGCACCAGCGTAATATACACAACCACTGAATGAACTGACACTGCTGTGCGCTAGAAGAAAATCTTCATCACCAGCCTGACCAGTCTGAACTTATCAGACCACTGGACACATGGGGTTTTCCTATCTATCACGAGTATCCACCACGTGGAGTAATCTAAGTAGTGAAGGGGGGTGGAGGGGGCAGACGCAAGTATTTAGAAAGAAAAAAGTGTGTGGTAGGAAGATAGAGATAGAAAAAAGGCACTTTAAGGCTCCCATTTGTAAAATAGGCACTAAACACTGAAATAGGCATTTTGAGGCACTATAAAAGTTATCACATTATCTTCGCAATCATCGAAAATAAACTTATACCACAAAAGCCTACGTTTCAAAGCATAGGAATAAAAAAGGCATTTAGGGCAAAATCCACCCCCTAGTAATCTCTATTAAACAAGAATTCAAAACTAAGAGAAGTTACACCAATCAAAAAAGGAAATGACTGCACTCAAATAAAGCCTTTGGATAAATATGACAAGTTTTACTCAAGCAGAAACTCGCAGAAAGATACATTCACTTTACTGTAACAGTGAATTACCTTCCCTAGAGAAAATTAAAGCTTTGATTGATATTGATAGTGGTCTTACTAATTTTCTGATTAAGAACAAGTAAGAATGTAATTTATAGAATTTAATATAAAATGCATGTTGTAATATATTTGTTTGTATATTAATTATGAGGAAAATAGATTTTTACATAAAATAGTTTTAAGCATAATTACGTGGGGAATAGAAAAAGTTAATAAACTTAAATCTTGAAAAAAATACGATTGTGTAAATAGTTAATGTTTCTAGAAAAGGCTGTACACCGATAGGAAATGTTTTTGCCTGTTAATTGAACCCCTCAACCTCCCCATGCCGGAGTGTTTATAATGAGGGATTTCCAAGTAAACCCTTCCCCCTCACTTCCCAATAAACGAAAGCTAGAAAGTTTGGCAACCGGTAACAGAGAGAGAGAGAGCGAAGATAAATCTTTTCTCCATCAGACCTGCAGTTCCCTCAGATATGAGATTAGGTGTAACTTTCAAGTGTTTAAGTGTATATGTTACTATGAACGTGATGAGTGTGATGAGTTTGTAAAGTCACCGGTGATTCTACAAAACCACTGTTTAACTTGGGGAATGTAAAAAATGTATTTACTATTTCACATACTCGCTGAACATTTTATAAAATAACCGGTGAGTTTATAAAATTACCATCAGCATAAGTCACTTCAAAATTAGGTTTGGTTTGGTTAGTTTAGGCAAATTAGGTTAGTTTAGACAAGCTTAGACTGGTTTATTTTAGCTTAGTTTAGGTTAGACTAGGTTAGTTTAGCTTAGTTTGGTTTTATGTTTAAATTTGTATCCACATAAACTAGATATTTTATAAAATCACCGGTAAATTTAGATATTACACTTTGGTTTCATACTTTAAACAAACTGCTTTGGGAAATTTATAAAATCATTTGTAAATTTAGATAAATTCTATTATTTGTTAAATAAACCATCACCTTTGGTGATTCTATATATTCACTTGTTATTTTACAAAATAACGAATTCGGCACACTCGCAGTTACAAATATATTATTCAAATACAAGCACATAGAACTTGGAAGGTTAGCCAAGAATGCCTTATTTCCATTACGTTTATTTTGTAGAAACAACAAGCACGGCACCTAACCGTTATAAAAATATAATATATATATTAATAAACAGTGGGAGATAAAATATTGGACACTTACCACTCTAAGTTAATTAATCCTTTTAATTTTCGTTGAGATGGAGGGGGTTTATAAAGTTTTTCGCGTACGAAAGCCATGGTTATTTGTTTTGTTCACTCTGTCGCCCCTAGTAGCAAACAGGTGAACTGACGTGAAGGCTAGAGTGTGAGCGAGAGGTTATAGAACATACAAGAGAGAGGGAAGCTTGTTGACATTAAAAACACTGCGAGCTTTGAAATGCTTAATCTGTCAAATTAAAAAAAGAGCCAATATTTTTTTAAAATAATTTTTCAGGCTTTTTCACTTTTTCAATTATTTCTTACAACTTCGTTTCAAAATCATCAACTTAAATTGACAGTTTCGGGAGTTATATTATTTTGCAATAGTTACCTCCTCAACTCAAGTATGTAATATTTCAAATTGTCCCCGGTGGAAGTGAGCTGGCCCAATTCACATTTTTATCAAGGCTTATAATTGTGGCGTCGTTTTGAATATGACCTTCTAACATCACGTTTCTAAATTTTCTAAAAAAATTATACTTAAATGTTTAAAAGTGCATTGTTAATGTATAAAATATTAGGCCTGGATTCCATCTAGAGCGGTGATTGTTTGTGGGAGGAATTCTCACCTATGGTTTATCACATGAGGATATACATTTTCAATAAGATTCTTCTAGATTATTCAACAGAGGACAAAACAAATGGGTGAGAAGTTTCTGATTTAAATTATTTTTAGGATGCATCCCTTCCCGTTTCAAGCCTTCCAAGAACATCTATCAGTCTAAATTTTTCTACAGAAACTGAACTACCACCATCAAGGCTATTTTCCTACATAATGATATTAACAAGTCTACATTTTAAATTATTTTACTCGTGTCAACTTTCATTGTCATGAGTTCAGCCACTGTTAAACTTATAATATTTTATTCTTAATGTCTCAAGAAAAAATTTTTCACAATTTTAAAATTTTTGAATAATTAAAAGCACAATTAAATTTATCTTTACTTGAAAACAAAATTTATTATTGTAATTTATTTGCATTTAATATTTTTATTTAATACATTTCTATTAACATTGATAAGTAAACATTGTTCTCAAATACAAGATTTAATATAAAGAAATTGGCATTTATTTATATTTTACATTTCGAGTATGGATATTTTACATATCGGAACTTCACAGGCAGATTATTTTGTTGAACCTAAGATTTCTGTACACAAATGATCCAACAAATTATATCAATTATCCAACATTTTTTGTATTTTTTTCAAATCTATCCTCATACATGTACAGTATCTCATTAATATTGAAATGTTTGTTTATGTGTAATATAAGTTTTTCCCATAAGCATAGCTGATGTTCAACTACCATGAGTAAATCATTATTGTAATATGTCAAGCTGCAATGACGACCAGGTAAGCTCAGATACGTTGTGTTCATTACAAACAAATACCCAATAGTACGGAGATTGTAAGAATCTCGTGCATCTGAGTAATACGTTTGTTTATATCCCCCCCCCCCCCTTTAACGTAAGTACAGGTNCCCCCCCTTTTAACGTAAGTCGAGCTAATATATATAGTTTTTATCACAATAGGGAGTGGGTGACCTCACAAGTAACACTGTGTAGTATTTGGTTTTTGTTTAAAAATTCATTAAAGGGTGATGAGTGATTTTTGAAAATTCGAAATATTTTTAAATGGATCTGATGATTTTGTCTAAGGGCCGCATGCAATAACTTGACTAAGTGGATGCTAAATGCACACTAGAGTGGGTGTTGCTTGCGTCATCATAGGGTAAAATGTGGAGTGATAGTGTACTCTGGACCACACTATCGGTCCACTAAGCACGTTCTTACATACCACCCTAAAACATAAATCTGGGGAGTGTTTGAAATGAAAAATGGATTTATATTCTGTTTTTTTTGAGAAACAGTTCATTTATGTGTAACTTACTGAATAGGGTATTTAAAAAAATAATTAATTTAATGGTTGTTGATGGCAAATTATAGAAAGTTTGTAATTTTTCAATATTGGCCTTGAAGATTGAGCTCAAAATAGGTAATTGGTAATAGCCTTTCATACTAAAAAATATGCGTTTTTAATTATTCAAATTATAAATAATTTTAGGTTGGTTTACAAATAAACTATTTTTGTAAATTTGAAATTTATTAAAAATATTTTAATAGTTTGTTTTAAAATGCATGTATAAATAGTGTTTATTGTGAATAACCAAGTGATGTGTGTGTTTTTATGGGAGAAACTTGAGGATTTTATTTAAATTGAAAAATGACACCTAGATACTTGAATCAAACCTGGTACCTTAGTTTAGTACGTCAATGCTCTAATTACTGATTTATTTAGGAGTCGTCCCGTGCTGAGGGTAATTCTTCTCTCGTATTTTAGAGGTAGTTTACTAAAATCCCATTTTTGAACATTTTCTTCAAAGCTTTTATAAACAATATGAGAAAGCTAGTGCAATTGTGTGGTACATTTTTTAATATTTTTTTTTTCCTTGACAAGGACATTTAAGATAATATATCAATATAGTTTTTGCCTCCTCGTCTTACTATCCACTCGGGCTGTACGCACATATACCAATAACACAAGTGTGTTAGTGTTAAGTATAAGGAAGATTCAACTTATTGGTTAGTGTGCCCGCACTTGCAGTGATGGAGAGTGAAACCCCATTATTTTAGAAAAAAAACCTCTAAAAACACCTAATCATTACTCAAAATCTGATCTCCACGTCATCGACTATCTAGTCTATTGCGAGAGTAAAGCTACCAAACAAGATAGTTTTGTAGTTAGTACATGGTGTACTGCACATGGTGTACTGACGACTTAATCTAGGGGATAGAGATGATGAAGTGAACTTAAAGGAAATGCATCATA
Organism: Timema genevievae; assembly: GCA_902155825.1. Lineage (NCBI taxonomy): Eukaryota > Metazoa > Arthropoda > Insecta > Phasmatodea > Timematidae > Timema > Timema genevievae. The sequence goes on from CABFWO010003480.1 coordinate 32,946, forward strand.
ATTGTTGTGGAGAAAAGATCAGATTGAAAGTAAAAGTTTGAAACCCTTGCGTAGAACCAACCACGATGAATCCGGCCGAGATTCAAACCTGTCAACGCTGAACAGGTGCAGTGCATGTTTAACGCCTTAAACCACTCAGCCACGAGTATATTTTTCATATATTTATTTTCAGTTTATTAAAAATGTAGGTTATATTTTAATGCATACAATAACGTTGAGTGCGTATAGCCTGCTCAGGTAGTAAGAAGCGGTGAAAAAATATCTTTGTGGTGCTAACATAATTCTGTTTTTGGTGTAAGCAAAATAAACTCAATTGTGTTCAAAATTTTGTTGATGCTACCTATGATATATTTTGGTTTAAATTCTGGTGAGGGTGAAATTTAGACCTGATGGGAAACAATAATATAAAGAGGAATACCAGGGATTTGGAACTCACTATAGGTACGCTCTTTGAAGTCTGTGAACCAAAGGGTTTGTCAAGCTTCTGAGAAGATTTTTATTAAATATATATCATTTTTCATTCATTTGATGAAATTAACATGCACTTTATGAACCGGCTGTTTGTATTAGCATAAAACTAACTTGAAACTATAACATACAGAACATCCACCCCCCAGCCGTTAATTTATTGTTATGAAAGGGGAAACTAATATTTTTCAAATTATACATTTTTTTGGCCATGCCAGGGATTGAACCTAGTTCCCTTAGCTCACAAGAAAGACCAACTACCATCTAAGCCAGGAGTTCTAAAACTACGGGTCACGACCCAAACATGGGTCGCTATGGCTTTCGGGATGGGTCACCGTAGCTCAAAAAAGAAAATTAACTTATAAAAGTTGATCAAAGCACTAAAGTTGAATATTTAATATTTTTTAAAACTACAGTCTTACAAACAATAATAAACACACGATAATCAGTGCAGATTGAGCAACGAGTCACTAAATCAGAACAAGCTAAAGAGAGAACTTAAAACAAAGCATAGTGCTTTAGTTATTAAATAAAGGAGTTTCTTTGAAAGAAAGGAACAGCATCTGAAGCGACAAAGTATCGACACTAGAAATAAGGCTGCTTATTCTGTCCAACAAGCCACTCTTGCTTCTTACCATGTTGTTTGGCTTTATTACAAAACAGAAGAAACCATGTTCAATTGGAGAGGATTTGGTAAAGCCGGTATGGAAGGAAATCTTTACACTAGGAAATTTTTAGGTAGTGGTTCTTTGTCAATGGCGCCCATTTTGTTTTTTTAAATCTCTTTGTCAACGTCGCTCAGAAGTTCTTAGGAAATCTTTAGAGTAGGAAATTTTTAGGTAGTGGCTCTTTGTTAATGCCGCCCTTAGGAAGTGTGCGTGTGTTTGTGCGTATGTGTGTGTGTGTCAGAACAAATCAAAACTAATTTGTTAGTGTATCCTTTCGGACGTTTATTAATTTGATTGCATATATTTAGTTTATTGTTGGTATTGATAAATACTGTCTATTCAGGCCTTGGGAAGAGCAGCCAACATAAAAATAAGTCAAGATTCTCTTTTACACGAAGATAGCAGCAGGTATGAAGGTACAAATTCTTAAAACTATGCCAATATTTACTGTTAGTTTGTATCAAAATAAGACAAGACTGTCGTTAGTGGGTAGATTGAGTTTCCAAAGGATTTTTAGGGGCATCCATTTTTTTTTAAGTCTAAAGACTACTTTAAATAATTTCTTAAGCCTTACGACATTAGATTTTTAACATCTTTCAGAGGAAGGCCTTTCTGAATAACTTATAGGGGTGTGTGACTCACTCTATAATTATTATAATATAATTTAAAATGTAATATATGTGTGTGTGTGTGTTATAGTTAAATCATATTTATGGGGTGTGCCAGAGTAAGAATCCTTCAAAGACTTTTAACATTTAATTAATTGCTAAATAATTGTGTTTCTTTTTTACTTTTTAAGATAGGATTTAAAAAAAACACTGGTGTTGTTGCGGGGAAGGAACTAAACTCAAAATCTGTCTTTACGTTCGATTCTGTTTGTATATTTCCAGTAAACTCGGATAAAGACGAGACTTCTTCTGTTGTAATCCTTATTTTTAAGATTACAGGGAAGGATTAGTACTATTCCGCTATCTCATTAGTGAGCGAAGCCTTGGCGATATTTACGTTTTATATTGTATTGTATATTGTATTGGCTATATTTGCGTTTTATATTGTAACAATTCTAATATAACTTTTAATATATAACTCTATTTTTAAAATCTCCTTGGCAACGAGGTATTTGGAAATATAAACAAACTTATTAAAAATCTCCTTCACAACAACATTTTTGAAGATATTCTTTCAGTCATATTATGTATTCACATTAGAAAGAAGATGGTGTTTTTTTCACTAATAAAAAATACACACAAGTCATCTGTCATTTGAGCTTTGATTTATATACATAAGGCTAGGTTTGTATTCATACATAGCGTTTAACTAATAGTAAACAATACATAATGCACAGTGTATAGTTAAAATACAAAGGTGGACTAAAGTTTAATATTAAATAAAAAAATATGGCTTTTATTGTACATTGAAACAGTAACTCCACGTAAGAGCACAACTTTTAGTATACTTGTATTTACGTCTTTTATGTATATGTTTGGCGTAGTTGGCTAACGCACCAGTCGTGTTGAGCCAGACCACCGAGGACGGGGAGATCGAGGTTCGAATCTCGGTCGGGTGAACTGGGGGTGGTTTTTCCTAAACGGTTTTCCACTCTCTCTCTCCACGCAAATGCGGGTTCACTTCCTCTAAATTCAACCTTCCCAATTCCTAATCCACTAGTGTAATTAGTACTTAAGCGTATAACCCGAACGGGTAGTAAGACGCGGTGCTAAAATTATGTATATGTTTATTGTTTAGTTGTTTTGTTTTGCCTGTAAACTAGGTTTATTAAATTTGTTTCTTTGAAAGTAACACTGTACCGTTTCTCTTGTTGGTAATTACAACCATGCTTTCACGTTAGAGATCCACTGTTAGCGTTCTGGCATTTGTTTCTTAAATTATAAATGTTTTCAGTCATTTTATGCTGTTGCTTGTGAATTCATTTTATTTGGGTTTTTTCTTGGTACTAAATCAATAGCACCATTTTGTTTGGTGTGCTAGGGCGCTTACCATAGATCATAATTTAATTCTTTTTTGTTTCTAAAATAGTTAGCCTATTATTATTATTATTATTATTATTATTATTATTATTATTATTATTATTATTATTATTATTACTATTATTAGTTTTCTGTCTTACGACAGGTCCAATTCCTTTGTGAGTGAACCTAGACCACCAATTCGCCCCATAATCTGCCTCCTCCTTCAAATCCTTGAATTTTCTTCTTTCCTTCAAGTCATATAATATTAGAATCCTCCTTTTTGCTAAGCTCCTCTTTCCCTCAACTTTTCCTTCTATGACGTCATACAGAAGACAGTTCCTACCAAGAATGTGTCTGATCCAATTTGAGTTGTACTGAAGTATTACACCCAAAATGGTTCTCTTCTCACCCATTCTTCTTATGAGTTCTTCATTTGTTACCCTGTCCTTCCGCCTGAGCTTCTCAAGTATTTTCCAACACCACATTTCAAATCTCTCCAATTATTTACTTTCCATCTTTATAAGAGTCCAAGTTTCTGCTCCAAACAACGCGATGCTCGAAATTTGGCATTTAATCAATTTCTTCCTCAGCTTCAAACTCATCCTGCTGGTCGTCAGTAACTTCTTTTTGTTGAAAGCTTCTTTGGCCATGGCGATCCTCAACCTAATCTTCTTTGTGCAGTAAGCATCCTTTCTCAGTAGATTTGCCTCAGGTACTTGGACTGCTCTGTTCTCTAACTCCTAGTTTACAATTTTTATTTTCAGCACCTCTTCATATTTTAAAATTACCATTACTTTTGACTTCTCAATGTTGATCTTATGCCATATTTTCTCCCTATCTCCACTAGCAGGCCCATCATTTTCTGCAACTTTCTTTATTTCTGGCCAGAAATGGTAGATAATCTTATCATTTTATGGTGTTGATGACGCGTCCTCCTTACCTGAAATATATTTTGTATGCGCATTCAAATTTTGTGGAGTTTTTTTCTGGGTAGTATAAACAATTAGAATACTATATAGGCTATATTTAGAATGTTTTCCCGTCTGTTTGTTTGTTGCCAGTATATTCAGAATGTAGGCCCACTCACAGGATCGTCATACTAGTTCCTTTGTTGTACTCTTTATTTTTCAGGTAACAGTAGTATATACCATCACGTTAGCTCATCAAGATCATCAGCGAGCGAGGTAGTGTCGATAAAACTGGGTGCAAGCAGTGAACATTCACCGTGGCTGGTAGTACTGGTGCAGAAGAAGGGAAGTGATGAGCAGGGGAAAGGAGCGAGAGTAGACGTGTTTGTTCTTGAATCTTCGCATGAACATAAAACATTGCTCTCTGATATGTTTCATTATTTTCTAGCGTTTGAAGCTGTTGAATGTGTAATGTATGGTTTAGTGCGGGCAAATGCAAGTCACAATAAAGTAAATGAAACCCAAATAATTCATAAAGTGTCAACAATATTTTTATTTGCGTTTGTTTGGTGCTATAAACGTAGAATACAGGTTGTTAATATCGGCGATGACTGATGACAAATAGGCTCTTTGAGGAATTTCAGACCACTCGATCAATGAGGATAAACGCTAAGCCCACAGTGATATTAACTGACATGCTCTACGCAAACAAAACAATATATAAATTTGTACCTCTATAGTCTATACAATATTATTGAAAAAGTTTTACTCCCATAAATTAATTTTATCTGAAAAAATTATATTTTTTTTACGATAAAAAACTATGTATTTTTATTTCCATTTGGGTGACCTGGTGGTCTAGGGGTAAGGTTTCAGACTTATGTGCTAGGGGTCCGGGGTTCAAACCTCGGTCCCGGCACAGATTTATCTGATTGCCAAACCCTTCCTTCACCTCTGACAAGATGTGTATTAATCACAACTTGTGAATGTGAGGAATGCCAGGCCTCCACCGTGGTTCGGATTCCACGTTAAACTGTAGGTCCTCCATTTCATCTCACAATCACCCTACCATTGCACATTAGCGTAAGTGCGTATAACCCGAACGGGTAGTAAGACGCGGTGCTAATAATAATAATAATAATAATATTTCCATTTGCGAAGAATCATAGAAAATTGATTTAAAATATTTATTACAAACATTCACCTAATAGAATCCATTGCATTACCTTCCTTTATAACGTTGAAATCAATTGTTTAAGTAACAAATTCATTCTTAATGGTTTTGCATACTAGGTTATTTTATTTTAACATTCAAACTTTCACAAAATTTAAAAATTATTAGTAACGATACAACTAGTACTGTTCACCTACTTTCCTAACAACCCCTTATCGTACACATTCAGGCACTTTATATAAATTTAGGATTAAGAAGTAGTTATTTTAGAAAATATAAACAAAATTCTGTAGTTACTCAAAATAACTTGATTATTTAATGATATCTATTAATAATCTTAGGATGAGGCTAGATTCCAAAATAGAAGGGTTAGTAGATTCAGAGACTGATCCAGAATTCTTTTATAGAGAGATCCTAATTATAAATAACATAATTATTACCAACCACTAAAATGTATAAATATTTAAAACAATCGAGTCACTTATAATCACATATAAAAACTATACATCCATATAATAAAATTCTAGATGTTTCTGTACATTAGATTTTCTGTCAGTCTGTTTTTTTATCGTCACTAAACTCGAAAAGTACTCATCGAATCAAGACGGGACTTGTTCTGTTGTAGCCTACTTCTTATTTTCCACGGAACGAAATAAGCTACATACCATCACGTTATAACGTATGTTTTCGGTAATTTTTTGGTGTTGCGTGTAAATTAGGTTTATTTATGTTTATAGTTTAGATAATATATTCAAACAATTTCTTTTGTTGCTCATTTCAACAATGCCTCCGCGAAAGCGAACCAATGTTGATGCAAGGACTGCCAACACTTTAACAATTTATGTTGAATCCATACTGCAGGTATTCGTTAGTGTGTGGTGTTGTTGACATATAAAATATTTCCTCACCTCATACGTGTCTGACATGGTGTTTTTGGGAGTATAATAACTCGCTAAGGAAACACATTAACACACCAGACCAATGTGAGCGAAGCCGCGGGCAAACTCTAGATAATAATATATTAAAAAGTATTACTATTTTTCTAAAAATTGAACTTTTATTTAGTGTTTTGTATTAACATTCAAATTATCACAAGGGAACCACCTGACATTTTACCTCCTTTATCCACGCCGGTCCCAATTTCAATCCAAGTGACTGTTGTTGAGCTAATCTAAGACGGGTCTGGTTTGAAAGTAGATTACAGCCAAAGCGCAAATCAAAACATAAAATTGAAATACATTAAGATGGTTGTCTTACAGATCCTGTCTGCGGTTGAAATGAATATCCTATTTTTTCGGTGCGCAATTAACTGTTCACACTGGTGGGCACATGGTCTAAGTCTCCTGTTCATGCAGTTGTGTTTGATGGGGATGGGGAGGTAGGGAGGAATATAAATCCCATACAAGTGTAATAAAGTTATTTTTTTCTAAATTATTTCTCACCCAACCTTCACGCAACTCTGGGTACATTTACTAAAAATTCTGCTTTCCTCATACTTGCGCCTATGACGTGATTAAGTGCGGATATTCTGGGTGTGATGAAAAATATAATGGAAAACCCAATACAAGTTTTGGTCCAAGCCTAACTACCTTGGAGGATAAAACTAATCCCCCTCTTTATTCCAGTATTGCTCTTCCCTTTCGACGAAGCCGATTCATATATGACGCGGAGAGTGACCGGCCCAGCCTCGACTCATTTATATGGTAATAGGATCGAGAATTGGGTTAAAACATCACGTGGACCTTGTGACCAAACTTTGAGCATAGACAGAGATAACAATTTTACTGGCTTTTTTATAATTCTAAAAAAAAAATATATATTGAACCATTTGGTTTTTGAAATAAATCATATTTAACAAAATCTAAAAATTTGTCGATAAATGTTCGAGAGATAAAAATTTACCTATATAGGCTAAAGCTTATATTATTATACCCTAAATAAGATTATTTCTCTAATTAATTTAACTTGCACTCTCTTAACACGAAGCTAATTTAAAGCACACATTACAACTTAAACAGCATAAACTGATATACTAAACTTTATTTTAGCCAACTTTTTAAACTAATAAAGTGCACGGGAAATGTAGAAGGGGAACAGTCAGTTGCTTTATTCTTAAATTGTTCCTCTATAAAAAATAATAGGTCATTTAGCTTTAGTTTTATTTAAACAAAATTGCAGTGGTAAATAATTATTTTAAATAGAATCTAGTATAGATTGGTTTAAGAAAAATACGTTAAATTCTATATAAAGATCTGTAGATAGAGAATAAATCCAGGAAGACCGGGAACCTAACTACTTTCTGTGTAGATCTGTTTAGCGAAGGAAAGGGCCATCTCAGAAGCTACTGATAGTTTCACACCAGTGGCCCAATTTTGCCCTGGTTTGAGTTTATAGTTCAGTATCATGGGACTGTTCATATCGACTATTTGTGAATAGTGTTTTTATTCTATAAACTGTGTGTGTACAAGCTCAGATATCATAGATATATATTTTATTGAATACTTAGTTAATGTTTCTGTTGCTGGTAATAGTCTCGTACCCAGATACTTTGGATTAGTTTAACCAGTCGAGGGAGGTGGGAATGTGAAGATGCAGGGTCATATTTTGGAGGGGGTGCTATTTTCAGAGGCTCATTGGGAGGTACTCTCAATTATAAATGGCTATGTGATATTAAATCCATCTAAAAACCATTTAAATATCTAAAAAAAACATAGTTGGGGTTGTATATAATATGTAGGCTTAGGATATTTATGCAAATACATATTTTAGACATCTTTGGCAATACTTTAATATTTTAATTTTTTAGAGCATTAATGAATTATTTGCAGCATTTGTCTATTTAAGAACATATTTTTGTTAAAGTATATCTCAGAATATTAGTGAAGTCGTAAATAATAAGATGCCATAAACCCATAGGGATTTATGGTAGGGCATTATTTACTTTTGGGTAAAAACCAGAATACTTGGAAATACTAAGAGAGTTACCAGGGTTTGAGTGATTCTGTGGCGTTACTGGGAAAATCTGTATAATGTTGAAATATTTACAATCCATCAACAATCTTCATCAGTTGTCTACAATAGTTATAATAGTATTACCTTCTTAAAGACGCCGAAAGAAAGAAAAATGTTTAATTGTAATTTTAAATCCGTTTGTGAGTAGATATGATAATTTCACAACAGTTGGGTGACTGTTATTTTGTAAATATTACGATGTTCCTGTTGCGTCAACCAAAAAGTTACAAGTCAGCAGCATCTCCAAACCGGAAAACATGTAAGTAATAAAAATTGTAAAAGGGAGAGTAACCAACGGCCAGGGTTAATTTCAGATTTCATTGATTTCCAAGGCGTGGACCTAAACTTTCAGAATTCAATGAACTTTCTAAGGCTTTTATTTGCACTGAGATTCCATTGGATAAATTAAAGAATGAATTTATTTGCTATATTTGGTAAAAGTACACCAAACAGAATATTCCAGACGAATCGACACTAAGGAAAAACTATGTTTCCGAGATATACCCAGCAACACTAAACAAACTAAGAGAAAAAGTAAAAGATCAAAGTAATTGTGTGTCTTTGTATGAAACAACCGATGAAGATGCGTAGAAGATTTTGTGTTTGGTGCATTAGAAGCTAAGGAAGGAAAAAACAAATCATATCTGCTGACTCTAAAAGTGTTGGACAAATTGAATCATTCAACAATTGCCACTTTTTTCAATGACTCTCTGAGCTTATTGGGGACATCTGGAATTTTATATAAAAAAGTGCTAGTGGCTTATAATGATGCTGCACCATATATGTGCAAAGAAATGCGGGAATTGCATATTTAAATCCAAACATGATACACGTGAACTGTTTAGCACATGTTTTACACCGAGTAGTTAACTTAGTTCTTAATATTTATTCAGACGTTAACGTGCTAATATTATCTAGGAAAAAGATTTTTCTCAAAGCACAAAGTTGTGTGAAAATGTTTCGTGAAGTTGTGGGGGATGTTCCACTTCCTCCCATGCCAATTATTACAAGATGGGGAACTTGGATTGACGCTGCCGTGTACAAGGACGTAGCCGGCCAATATTTTCAGGGGGGTTTGGTGGGCACATTACCCAATTGCCATAGAGTAGAAAAAATTATAAATGATAAACAGTTATAGAAGCTATCTGAAGGGTTTTTATGGAAACATAGACCCTAACTGCCCGAGGCTAGAAAAAATTATAAATATAAAACAAATCTAGAAGCTCTCTAAAGTGTTTTTATGGCAACATAACCCCATAGCTGATGGAGGCTGGGACAAATTATAGATATTAAACACATCTAGAAGCTATTTGCAGTTTTTTTATGTTAATATAACCTTCTAACTTCCGAAGGCTAGGACGAATTCTAAATATTAAAACCCTCTAGAAGCGCTCTGAAGTGTTTTTATAGCAAAATAGCCCCCTAATTTTTACTTGAATCTTAATTTTAATATAGTTTAAACCATAAATAAAGCCATATATATTTTGTTAGTAAAATTTCAGGGGGGTTTGCACCACCAAAAATCCCCCCTGACTACGGCCTTGGCTGTGTATTACGTTGACAATTTTAAAATTGTGAAGAAAATTGTTAATGAATTCAACTCTGAGGAAGTGCAGAGCATTGAAAAATCACAGGGTATACTAAGAAAAAAGTATTCAAGAAGATTCATTTTTATTAAAGCTAAATTGCCTTGTATTCCAACTGCAATCTATAAAATAGAAGTGAAGGGATTATCTATATAAGACAGTAATCATATAGTAGAAGATATTATCAAGGATTTAACTAAACTCAAGAAAAATAATTTCATTAACAAATTAAATGAAGTGTTGTTAAAAAATATAGGCTATCAACCATTGAAAAATATAAGCGGGGTGTTGCAAAATGAAACAACCCTTGACGCAAAAAGTGAACATTGACAATGTAAACTTTGAATTTGTACCAATAGTGTCGTGTGACGTCAAAAGAGTATTTTCACAGTATAAAATCTCCTCGCTGACACCAGGCGCAAATTTACATTAGAAAACTTATTACATCATGTTGTTGTTAAGTGCAGCTATGATTGTTTTTATAACTTAATTAATATTCAATTCCAGTAATGTTGTTCTTTTTGATTAATTTTAATCAAATAAATTGGGATTTAAAAATGTGTGTGCATTTTAATATAATGTATTGATAGCAAACTCTTTATTTTTTATAGTTAATTGACTCTTTAGTGCATATTTTTGATGTTTTTGATAAATATATTTGCATGAATATTTTGAAGTTTTTTAATGCATAAATATCCTAACCCTAGTAATATGTATTTTAGAAGTATCTAAAGAGCTATTAGCCTAGACATTGAGGAATAATACTATTCACATTATTATTAATCTTGGGAGGAGCCTGAACCCCTAAAACACACTCCTTCAAAAATTCTAACGTCACTAATTATTTATTTGTTTGTTTTCAAGACAAACTAATACCATATTCATTCAAGCATTGTTTAAAATTACAACCAATTCCCCTATATTTGTTGCCTGATTCCTTGCCCTCATATAAAAATTTCTGATAAAAACTATTTTATAACGAATAAAAAGAAATATTAATATGATTAAATAAAACGATATCTCATACTATTCTTTACCCCCACATATTTTTTAAACAAAATTTGCCAACTTTCACATATGATACTTTTACACTCCCACTTTCTAAGTGATTAAATATTTGATCAGCCATGTGAGGGTAGACATTCAGACACATGCTTCTCTACGTCACATGTCTCTCAAAACAACAGATATATTTTATACACGAAATTTGTGAGGCGTGGCAGTTGAAGCTGTGTACCCTTTCCTATATTTACAACAAAAGATGGGTCAGTAAATTTACAGGATCAAACTCGGAGTCACAAGTCTAGCAGAGGCTGGAAATATGTTTAGTTAAAGTATTGGTAATTAGAACAAACATTTATTTATAAAAAGTAACCAACGATATTATAATAACATATTTTCATTAATATGTATTTAAAACATTCTTATTTTTACCCGCACACCCTAAACACATATTTTTTAAGCCTACTCTGATTTGTTGTTAGATTTAGAAGACGCACATATTATATCGAGATTAGCCAAGGTTTGGTACTCTTATAAATGAAAACTTTTTCTTCTTAACTAAGAGAATAATCCACTCCCCTATTTCATATCTGTTTATTCAGGGGTCAGCAACCTTTTGTTATCCGATTGACTTGAAAACTTTTCAAATGTCCCGCGATCATCCATCATTTCTCAACCATCCGTTTGCTTCTTTTTTTATTTATAAATCTTATATTTATTTCTTAAAATCTACCTTCTCTAAATACTTATGTTCCTACCCTTCTAGAAGAAAAAAATTAGTATAGTTAAAATGTAAGAATATATTTGTATATCAACTATTTAATTTTTTTACATTAATACAAACCTTTCCTTATCAAAGTTATTTTGGTCACAATCAAATATTATTTTAAAGTTCTCAATGTATTTACGAGTAAAGGAGATTCAAAGATACACTTTTGGAAGATGAACAAAGATGTGGGTAGCTTTAACATCACTAAACCTAGAAAGATGAATTTCTAAAATATACTTGGATAAAACTGAGTGTGAGCACCTAGGGGTATTCTTTTTACTTTACATATGTTGCGAGACTGACGACTGAGAACCGGTTGGTGCTGTGAAGAACTTATCTAATAATTGGTCACTAACATTCTATATATTTTTGTGCAGTGCATCTTAACACCACAAATATATTCTGTATATTATAGTAGTTTTCGTTTTTAATAAATGTATCACAATGGATACATTTTGACCTTAAATAAAACGTAAACTTATATTTAACACATAATTTTACCCTCTCAACACCGGATTCTTACCGTTATTATTTAAATTATTAAAGTATATATTGGGATGGTTTTCATTATTCTTACTCGTTTGAGAGGGATGGTAATCACCCCACTTTGGCTCCGCCACTGCCAATAATGATCATACATTAATATTATTTAAGACAGGAATATTAACTTATTCTAATAAATTGTGCAAAAAAATACTAGAAAACTACATCAAATTATATAAAAAAATAGGACGTTTTGATTAATTTCAGTGGCCAAAAGGTCTAACGCGCTACTTTCGCAGTAGACTAGACTGGTGATGACGGAGAGATTCAGGGTCAAATCTCATTGGGTGTACTGAGGCTGGTTTTTCCAAAGTTCGTTCTCAATTTTAGGTTCACGCAAATGCTGGTGCACTTCCTCTAAATATGACCTCCATAATCTCTAAAACTGTCAACGTAATTAGTACATAACTTTACAACCAGAACGGGAAGAAAGATGCGGTGCTAAAAAAAAGTTTGTTAACTAGTATAAACTCCAAGAATATTTTTATCAAACATACCATTTTAGTTTTTCACCCATAATAAATACAAATACTTGGCAAACTTGAATTTCACAGATCTGTTGTAATATCTTTTGTTTTTGTATAGAGCTATGATATTTGTATACAACAATTTTACTTAGAATTGAAATTGGCCTGATGTGTAAAATTCTGTGGCCAAGGAATTTTTTAGTTAAATTTTTACCTGACGATAAAATAGATAATTTGAGATCAGGTTGTCAAAAATAAAAATTAAATTTGACAAAATATATTTTTCTATCCAAAAATTGTAGTTCAATCAAATCCAAATTTTATGAAAGTAGTTTCCAGCCTGAAGTTCCTGTATTTATGTAAACTAAGAGATAAAACAAAATAAAAACTAAAAAATATCTTCTTTAAAATATTGGTAGTAAACAAACTGTCTCTCTAATATTTTTGATCTAAAATCCTATAAATACTATGCATATAAAAAGTTGAAGATATTTTTAATTTTTTTAGTAAAGATAAGGTGATTGGGAAGCAAGTAATACATTTGAATAGGGTTGTATTCTGATAATAGACAAAGTGAATACAGCACTACTGGGGGTAATTCACTCCTTTTTGCGGTCTATTGTGTGTTTGAGTAGTAAATAAATTTAGATAAATGGACAACTTCAGAGGGCAAATATCTTTTACGTTTTTTGGTATTTAGATGGCGTTCAATTGAACAAACATTTTATAGATCTTAGTCTACTTTTTAAGAAAATATAAATTAGAATGTGCTACACGAGAAATTTGAGGAGTTGAGCAAATTTTATTGAAGTACATCGAGAAAAGTAGTCTTACACACCAGGAGGAACTACTCTGGGGTGGAGTGTTAGGGGTGTACAATACTGTAAGTCTTACACACTAGGAGGAACTACTCTGGGGTGGAGTGTTAGGGGTGTATAATACTGTCAGTCTTACACACTAGGAGGAACTACTCTGGGGTGGAGTGTTAGGGGTGTGCAATACTGTCAGTCTTACACACCAGGAGGAACTACTCTGGGGTGGAGTGTTAGGGGTGTACAATACTGTAAGTTTTACACACCAGGGGAACTACTCTGGGGTGGGGTGTTAGGGGTGTGTGATACTGTCAGTCTTACACACCAGGTGAACTAATCTGGGGTGAAGGGTTAGGGGTGTGCAATACTGTCAGTCTTACACACCAAGTGAACTAATCTGGGGTGAAGGGTTAGGGGTGTGTAGTACTGTAAGTCTTACACACTAGGAGGAACTACTCTGGGGTGGAGTGGTAGGGGTGTGCAATACTGTCAGTCTTACACACCAAGTGAACTAATCTGGGGTGAAGGGCTAGGGGTGTGTAGTACTGTCAGTCTTACACACTAGGAGGAACTACTCTGGGGTGGGGTGTTAGGGGTGTGTGATACTGTCAGTCTTACACACTAGGAGGAACTACTCTGAGGTGGAGTGTTAGGGGTGTGTGATACTGTCAGTCTTACACAATAGGAGGAACTACTCTGGGGTGGAGTGGTAGGGGTGTGCAATACTGTCAGTCTTACACACCAGGGGAACTATTCTGCGGTGAAGGGCTAGGGGTGTGTAGTACTGTCAGTCTTACACACTAGGAGGAACTACTCTGGGGTGGAGTGTTAGGGGTGTGTAGTACTGTCATTCTTACACACCAGGAGGAACTACTCTGGGGTGGAGTGTTAGGAGTGTGTAGTACTGTCAGTCTTACACAATAGGAGGAACTACTCTGGGATGGAGTGGTAGGGGTGTGCAATACTGTCAGTCTTACACACCAAGTGAACTAATCTGGGGTGAAGGGCTAGGGGTGTGTAGTACTGTATGTAGTACTGTCAGTCTTACACACTAGGAGGAACTACTCTGGGGTGGGGTGTTAGGGGTGTGTGATACTGTCAGTCTTACACACTATGAGGAACTACTCTGGGGTGGAGTGTTAGGGGTGTGCAATACTGTCAGTCTTACACACTGGGAGGAACTACTCTTGGGTGGAGTGTTAGGGGTGTAAAATACTGTCAGTCTTACAAACTAGGAGGAACTACTTTGGGGTGGAGTGTTAGGGGTGTGTAGTACTGTCAGTCTTACACACTAGGAGAAACTACTCTGGGGTGGAGTTTTAGGGGTGTGTAGTACTGTCAGTCTTACACACCAGGAGGATCTACTCTGGGGTGGAGTGTTAGGAGTGTGTAGTACTGTCAGTCTTACACACTAGGAGGAACTACTCTGGGGTGGAGTGTTAGGGGTATGTAGTACTGTCAGTCTTACACACTAGGAGGAACTACTCTGGGGTGGAGTGTTAGGGGTGTGTAGTACTATCAGTCTTACACACTAGGAGGAACTACTCTGGGGTGGAGTGTTAGGGGTGTGTAGTACTGTCAGTCTTACACACTAGGAGGAACTACTCTGGGGTGGAGTGTTAGGGGTGTGTAATACTGTCAGTCTTACACACTAGGAGGAACTACTCTGGGGTGAAGGTTAGGGGTGTGTTATACTGTCAGTCTTACACACTATGGAGAGCTACTCTGGGGTGGAGTGTTAGGGGTGTGTAGTACTGTCAGTCTTACACACCAGGAGGAACTACTCTGGGGTGAAGGGTTAGGGGTGTGTAGTACGGTCTAGTTTGTACCGATAAACACACCTTCCATTATAGAGTATGTTACCGCTATTGAGAGGTTTTCGAAAATGTATGTCGATAACCTAATTACATATTTTTAAGCATAAATTCAAGCCAAAGTAAAATTAATAAAATAACTTATCATAACACAGGAGTAAGATATAATGGAGTCAAGCAGAACTGTATTTATAATTAGAAATATCTCAAATTTTTGATGATTCTATTTTTTAAGACCTTGCACATTGGATTTATAATATGGTTTTACACCGTCATACCCTCACACCTCTAGTTGGATGTCTATTTGTTAGACGCTATTTATTTATATTTAACAATATAATCAGAAGTTATTTACTTAGAAAAAATTAAATAAATTAACCACAGCTCCAAGTCTATTAGTCAACAATAGACAGTTGCCAGTTTATTCTAAGGTCTTGGCCTACCACTCTATGGGAGGTTTAGTGGAAGAGTGAAAGGTATTCCACCAAGTTTAATTCCCCCCTCCACCTTGGCTCCTATAATGGACAGGTACTTAACGGGGGGAGGGAGGGAGGAACCTTTAATAACGCCCATTCGGTGGAAAGGTGAGAAAGACAAAAACTCAAAGAACTGTCAGAACAATCGGCCCGAGTTACGAACAGATTGACTTTTAATGACAGAAACGTTCGAAGAAGTTGTAGTCCTACCCTTTTATTCTTATAGGCTAGAGGCATTTTCAGAGAAGTTGATGATAGAGTTGGGAGTAAACACACAGGTCCAAAAGCTCCAAGAGAAGTAAAAACGATAAACATGAGCTACGAACAGACTGTCCTTCTAAGAAAGAGAAGTACGAAGAAGTGGTATACACCTGGGTGAGATACATATTCCCCAGTTGTCACAAGATGTAAGGCCTCAATATCTTAATATACTGGATGGTCAAGGTTCGAAACTCAGCGGGGTACCCTAGAGGTGATTTCTCACATGTGTTTTATCAAACGTTAGTGGGAGATGCATTTCATTTATCTCTTCCCCTTAAAGCTGGTAATAGCCCTTAATATATTTAAAGTAATAATAAAAAATATGACAATTTAAAGACATGAAGACTTGGAGTACAAGGAAACATTTCGAAATGAGTATTTCTCCGATTTCTCCTGCAACGAGTCAGATAGCGAAGTCGGGTGGCATTTGAGATAAGGTGTCAGTCAGTTTTGTGGTGATTGGGATGTCAGGGTTCGAATCTTAGTCTTATATTCTAGGTTTGTATTTTAAACGGTGTTCCGCTCTTTCTCCATGCAAATGCAGTAAATACATTTTCTGTGAAATTATACCTTCTTCCCTAATATTATATAGGTGTAAATACCTGGACAGGTTGCAAGAGATAATGCAAAAACCATCAAGTGCGATAGAATCTTGCGGGTTTACTCGCTAGAGAGCTTACACAACTGTTTCACAATTAAAAGCTCTAAGGAATAGTTATTAAGTGTAAATAGCCGAAGCTATATTAATGGTAGTTGGTTCAGTTAGATATCATTTTGAAAATTTAAAAATGACACCTGGACTGGTTCGATTCCCGTGTCCAGGTGTCATTTTTCAATTTTCAAAATGATATCTAAGGAATAGGTTGCTTGTTTCTGGGAGTTCCTAGTCCAAGATGGAGGTGTAAACGTTAAAATAGATTATAGAGAGTGGAAGAGAGAAGTGGAATATGAAGGAATCTTACTCCTACCCGGTTTTCAACATTAAAACCCTTGTTGCATTGAATCTACAGAATGATGAATATGGATGAGAGCAGAACTAGAGTTCGACTTGTCGAACGTGACAAATAACTCCATCCTGCGGAGAGTCCCAGCTCTTATTAGTGCATTTTCTCTCTTATTCTCTCTCTTGATATAAATCTCTCTCTTTATATCTACTAACTATCACGATTGGTGGAGCTTGTCAGCCATCGGAGTAAACCCTACTCATAGGAAGAAAGATAAACCGAAAAGAAATACGAGGAAACGTAAGGAACAAGTTAAACTGAACCAATGTAAAGGGAACAAAGAGAGAATGTATGTGGAGGATTTATAGCCTCATGTGACTGCCCCTTCAAGAGGCTCGTGGTTCGATCTCCAGCACTGAGTTTCTCAACTGTAATAGTAGAGTGTTTTTCAAAATAACGTTCTAGCACAGTTATGCCAGAACATGACTATCTCACCTTTGTAATAGCACCACACACACAAAACCACAACTCTGAGAATGTAGTTTGTCTTGTAATGGACAACTAGGCTCGTCATATATATTTTAGAGAAAGCTCGAACGTCATTTAGGTTAGTTAAAATAAATAGGTGTTTTAAGACTACACTTTGATAAAGGGATATTATAAATTCAGAATTTGGTATTAGTGTTTATTTATTCACCTTTATTCTTTTATACCAGAATAATAGTGAGAATAATAAATCAGGGTGAAATTCTTACAACAGTAATGTAAGATCAATAGTTCTCATAATTTATTCATTTATTTTATTAATGAATTAAGTATTACCACCCATCCGGACATTCCATATGCTTACACTTCACGGATAGTGTGGGTAAGGTATAATTTAGAGGAAGTGTACCTGCATTCGTGGGAAGGGAAATTGAAAAATCGTTTTAGAGAAAACCACTTGATTATACCCGGCTGGTATTCGAAACTCAACCTCATTATCACAAAAGAACCAGATCAGATGAAACTGTCACCTTTGTCGGCTTGCTCACTGGTGCTCAATTATATTTTAATGGACATAGGACTATCACCCATGAGCATT
This sequence comes from Timema genevievae, assembly GCA_902155825.1. Classification (NCBI taxonomy): domain Eukaryota; kingdom Metazoa; phylum Arthropoda; class Insecta; order Phasmatodea; family Timematidae; genus Timema; species Timema genevievae. The sequence goes on from CABFWO010003480.1 coordinate 50,904, forward strand.
TATTTACACAAGTGGTCCGGGCTCTACTATAATCCTAGCTCCATTAGTGGACATTTGGGCTTAACGTCAAGGATGTCTAGTCTGCTTAGCCAGTGAAGGGATGATCGGGATCCATACCCCAACCATGTAAACTCAGGGTGCTTTCCACTAAATTAATTACAACACTCTCGCTAATTAAATAGTGGTATATTTCTTATGAATTCTACCCTCGCCATCACTCTAAAATTTGAGTAGTTTTTATCATATGATGTATAACCAGAATGGTAGTGTTGCACATTGGTAACAATAAATTAAGATTGATGTCTTGGACGGAAAGTAAGACCGGGGGGGGGGGGGGAAAGAGATAAAAAAAAAAGGGGTAATTGATGGGGG